>JARQZK010003713.1:125000-132500 GCA_030704885.1 Cynegetis impunctata
TGTTTGCGTATGTTCTTGTTGATATGATATGTGTTGTAACCGTTCTGTAATAATATATGTTTTAGAGTATTGAGTTCTGATTCACGGTGTTCGTCGTCAGATAGTCGAATGGAGCGGTAGATTAGGGTATTAACTGCAGAGTTATGTTGAGAGGGATGGTGGTGAGACTGGGCGTTCAGATAATGGTTTGTATGGGTGGGTTTACGATAAACTGAATAGAAGAAGCCTTGGGATGGAAGTTTTCGGACGAGATTTTTCAAATCTTTTACGCGGTTCATTCCGAGAACCAAGTAACCATACAACGGATAACTTTGAAAATTCAATGTAGGGCCTGATCGACCATTCTCTGCCCAACTAAAATATTTTTGGTAATGGGGTGTCGCCACTTCTATTAAAAAGTAGTAGCAACTTTGATTTTTCAAATAGAACGGCCTGTATAAGATATCATTTTTAGAATCTACAACAATTTTTCAACAACTTTCCATATTTCTCTATACCTATCTGTTACCGTTTTCGAAATAAAAATTATTTTCGTTTTTAATCGTCGGTAATCAAGACCTCTCAAAACTCTGATATCTTTGAGCTAAGAAAAACTGCGAAATTAAAATTTCGGTTGAATTTTGCTGATACTTGGAGGCTTCCTACACCTCAGCCTAATCTTCGTTACTTCGTTACAGGGTGTTAAAAAATACAGTTATTTCGTTCGATTGAAAAAATGACTGTAAGCTGATTATTCAAATAAAATACCCTGTATATTATTGAAAATTCGGAATGCTGCTAGAACTTGCTTGTTATCTATGTATATCATACCTATACCTAACAAGTCAAGTTTCGAAATTATTATGAGCACTTATTTGTGAAAATTTTCCTTGAACATGGTATCCCCTTCCTATTCAGTATTTGCTAAGCATGCCATGATTACTATCTGATAGTAACGTTGTGACAATCCACTAACAAAATCGAGATTTTCGCACTTCAGAAGTTGCAAATACCTTCAAAAACGATGGAAGAAAACGGTTGTTCAAACGAAGTTCTATTGAATTTATTTATCATTTTTGGACAGTGTGATCAAATTATCAGCAGGACATGTGGAAGGTTCAATGAAATGAATCCGAATCTATCGCCAATGAATTTCAAGAAATTTATAAGAATTCATAAAGATTTTAATACGTTTGCATCAACTTCAGAAGAACCAAGAAACTCGCCTCAACCCGTAACATCCGAATAAAACCAAATTAATGTTATGGCATATTTCGAAGCATTTCCCGAGTCATCGATGAGAAGTGCTGAAGAAGATTTGGGTATAAAATATTCATCTGTTCAAAGAATCAGTTCAAGACCCTCAAAAGAGTTGAATTTTGTGAAATTATGTTGGTACGCACTCAAGAAGATCAATTTTTTAAAATAAAATAATTTGGACTCATGAATCGAAATTTTCAAGAGAAGGAATTTTTAATATAAAAAGTTTCCATTTTTGATGCAGTGGAAAATATTTTGTTTCCTGCATGTTAATGGTCAACAAATTAAGGTATGAGATATACGACGAGTCATTAATATCCAGAAGCTACCTGAATAATTCGGCAAATATTGTAGAGTACTTCGTCGATAATCTGCCACTCGAAGAATATCGAAACTGTTGGTATCAAATAAACGGGGCTCCTGCACATTGTTCAAGTGAATCAAGCGCAGAACTGTAGACTTTTTGACGATCGGTGGAATTGGCCAACAAGATCACCTGATCTTAATTCATTAGATTTTTATTTTTGGGGAATTTTTAAAGAAAAAGTTCACAAAACAGCCGTGTGTTCGAGAGACGAATTGCGACAAAGGATAACCTAAATATTTGAAGCTTTGGATCCGAATGAAATCAGATCTGCTACGACGAAATCAGTCAACACCTACATTTTTAAGTGCTTGGATGTAAGCGGCAAGCGACTCGAACATATTTTGAAATATTCCAAATAATCGTTCTCCTTTTTTATAATTATTTGTACACTATCAAGTTATTTGGTTTTTTTTAAAGTTGATCTAAACGTTTTGTAATTGTTATGAATTCGTGTAAATTTCTTGAGTTTCATTGGCGGTAGATTCGGATACATTTCATTGAACTTTCTTCATGCCCTGCTGATAATTTTATCACACTGTCCAAAAATGATGAACAAATTCAATAGAACTTCATTTGAACAGTTTTGTTCCAGCGTTTTTGAAGGTATTTGCAACTTCTGAAGTGAAAAAAATCTCGATATTACTAGTGGATTGTCACAACGTTACTATGAGATAGTAATCATGGCATGCTTAGCAAATACTGAATAGGAAGGGGATACCATGTTCAAGGAACATTTTCACAAATAAGTGCTCATAATAATTCCGAAACTTGACTAGTTAGGTATAGGTATGATACATAAAAAGCAAGTTCTAGCAGCTTTCCGAATTTTCAATAATATACAGAGTATTTTAAGCAAACGAAATAACTGTATTTTTTTAACACCCTGTAGAAGTAACGAAGGTTAGGCTGGTTAGGGGGGGGGAATAAATCTTGTTTACAAGGTCACGAGCGTTTGTTGATATAATAACAGAAAATAGCTAATTTCTCTGAAAAATCAAATGCAATAATATGAGTTGTTTTTCATTAAAATGTAGTGTGATGATGTCAAAATAGGCTAGTGAAAACCGTATCTCGATATCTTATTCACAGCCTAAGTTTCCGAACAAAGGAAATTTAGTTATTATACGATTCAAGAAGACGCCATCACACCTGTATTTATTTTCATTTATTTGTCTTTTTCCAAGAATCAATGATGAAATTTCATGAGTTCTTGATTTTTGAATAATAGTATTCTTAGTTCAAAAACTTTAGAAAGTCGAGTGGGAGCATAATAATCAATGTAATAACATGAAAGTGAAAGGTAGTCAGAATATAAATAGCAGGTCATGGAGAAAAAAAATATGCTTGTCAACAAATACTAAGATTATACTTATAGTCGCACTGTAATGAGTTATTGTGGCACACAGAAGTAAGGATTGAAAACGATTGAAATGACTTTCACAAACGAAGAAGCTGTTGTTATCACTGGGGTATATTTTGAATTTCTTCAAATTACGGCATTGGCCGAGAGCATATAGAGAGCTCTATATTCGGCGTTTAAGCCATGCGAGATTTTTTCCGCGTTTAGTGCAAAATTTGCGTAATACTGGCAGCTTGGACCCTGAATTTCAGATGAAAATTCTCTATTTTATTCAAATATGCCCAAGAAATTCTCGCATGGCATGAATCGAGTTCTGTATACTCTTGGTTCCAATGCAGCATTTTGAAGACATTAAAATATACCGCTAACATATCAACAGCTTCATCTATTGTACACGCATTTCAATAGCTTTCAGCCCTTACTTGTGTGTGCCACAAAAACTCTATAGGTACACTGCCACTATGAGTTCACTCTTAATATTAGTTGACAAGTTGATTTTAGGCATTTTATTTTGCTTCATGGCCTGCTCTTCACTTGATTAAATCATATTCATTGATTTTTATGCCCCTAAACGATTTTTAAAAATTTTTTTTAACTGAAAATCCTATTAGAAAATCATTAAATTCTGGAATTACATCATTGATTCTTGGAAAAAGACAAATAAATAAAAATAAATACTAGAGTGAAGGCGTTTTTTCAGAATTATGTTATAACTAAATTTTCTTTTTTCTTTATTTTAGGCTAGGAATAAGCCGAGATTCGGTTTTCACTAGCCTATTTTGGCATCGTCACACTATATTGTCATGGAAAAAAGTCATGTTATTTCATTCGATTTTTCAGAGAAATTAGCAATTCTCTGTTATTATATCAAAAAACAAAATTATGGAAATAATTGAGTGAACTTAGTAAGTATTACCAGTGCTGTCACACTTTTAGATATTAATCTGATTACTTTCCGATCCCCTATTGCCTGAGAAAATTGCTGAATACTTCAATGAAAATTTGATATCAATTGACCATTTTCATTTTTTGTAGTAGTTTGCGAAATTATATCTTCGCAAAGTAAATCGTTCTTCGACATAGAAATAGGATCATGAATTTCATTAATTTCCCAAAATTCATTTTTCTTTTGCATTTTTTGCACGATTTTAATGAACAAGAATCCTTCGTATGCCCAATTCTTAGACAGTTTGAGCACAATTTCAATTGTCTTACTTTATCACATCTCTGAGAAATGCTCAATTCGAGAATTGCTTACAAGTATACATTGAGTGATTTTCATTACAAAAATTACATTTAAGGTTGATCAGTGAAAAATTGATACTCGAACAAAATTTTGGCTCCCTGAAAGATTTATTTGAAATGAAAGATTGTTATTTTGTATAAGGCTCCTCAAATGATTTTAAAATATTCTGGCGTTCGCGCAAAAATTCAAAAAACTCTATAGCAGCGAGCTGCATTAGGAAAGCAGGTTTTCAAATCGAATCCAGTTTAAAAAATCTCGGATTTTCAATCCGAATCCAAAAAACAAATACTGCGCTCTCGGTTGTGTAAAGAATATTTATTTCCTCCTCCGGGGGGTCAACCCCCCAAACAATTCGAAACAAAAATAATCTCATCCAAGATATCATAGACGACTACCTATTCACAAACTCTGAACCCTATTGCTACAAAATGTGGCGCCATTTACCTTGTAAACAAGATTTATATATATATATATATATATATATATATATATATATATATATATATATATATATATATATATATATATATATATATATATATATATATATATATATATATATATAAATGTGCATATGTATGTGTGTATAAGCATATGTATTTTAGCGTTGTTTATACGATGAAGCAAAAGTGTTGAAAGTTTGTAAATAGGTAAGTAGTTTCGTATGATGTCTTGGATGGGATTGGTTTTGGTTCGAATTGGTTGGGGGGGTTGACTTCCCTGGGGGGGAAATAAATCTTGTTTACAAGGTAAATGGCGCCATTTTGTAGCAATAGGGTTGAGAGTTTGTGAATTGGTAGTCTTCTATGATATCTTGAATGAGATTAATTTTGTTTCGAATTGTCTGGGGGGTTGACCCCCCGGAGGAGGAAATAAATATTCTTTACACAACCGAGAGCGCAGTATTTGTTTTTTGGATTCGGATTAAAAATCCGAGATTTTTTAAACTGGATTCGATTTGAAAACCTGCTTTCCTAAAGCAGCTCGCTGCTATAGAGTTTTTTGAATTTTTGCGCGAACGGCAGGATATTTTAAAATCATTTGAGGAGCCTTATACAAAATAACAATCTTTCATTCCAAATAAATTTTTCAGGGAGCCAAAATTTTGTTCAAGTATCAATTTTTCACTGATCAACCTTAAATGTAATTTTCGTAATGAAAATCACTCAATGTATACTTGTAAGCAATTCTTGAATTAAGCATTTCTCAGAGATGTGATAAAGTAAGACAATTTAAATTGTGCTCAAACTGTCTAAGAATTGGGCATACGAAGGATTCTTGTTCATTAAATTCGTGCAAAAAATGCAAAAGAAAAATCAATTTTGGGAAATTAATTAAATTCAAGATCCTATTTCTATGTCGAAGAACAATTTACTTTGCGAAGATATATTTTCGCAAACTACTACAAAAAATGAAAATGGTCAATTGATATCAAGTTTTCATTGAAGTATTCAGCAACTTTCTCAGGCAATAGAGGATCAGACAGTAATCAGATTAATATCTAAAACTGTGACTGCACTGGTAATACTTACTAAGTTCACTCAATTATTTCCATAATTTTGTTTTTTGATATAATAACAGAGAATTGCTAATTTCTCTGAAAAATCGAATGAAATAACATGACTTTTTTCCATGACAATATAGTGTGATGATGCCAAAATAGGCTAGTGAAAACCGAATTTCGGCTTATTCCTAGCCTAAAATAAAGAATAAAGAAAATTTAGTTATAACATAATTCTGAAAAAACGCCTTCACTCTAGTATTTATTTTTATTTATTTGTCTTTTTCCAAGAATCAATGATGTAATTCCAGAATTTAATGATTTTCTAATAGTATTTTTAGTTCAAAGAAATTTTTAAAAATCGTTTAGGGGCATAAAAAGCAATGAATATGATTTAATCAAGTGAAGAGCAGGCCATGAAATAAAATAAAATGCCTAAAATCAACTTGTCAACTAATATTAAGAGTGAACTCATAGTGGCAGTGTACCTATAGAGTTTTTGTGGCACACACAAGTAAGGGCTGAAAACTATTGAAATGCGTGTACAAACGATGAAGCTGTTGATATGTTAGCGGTATATTTTAATGTCTTCAAAATGCTGCATTGGAACCAAGAGTATACAGAACTCGATTCACGCCATGCGAGAATTTCTTGGGCATATTTGAATAAAATAGAGAATTTTCATCTGAAATTCAGGGTCCAAGCTGCCAGTATTAAGCAGATTTTGCACTAAACGCGGAAAAATTCTCGCATGGCTTGAACGCCGAATATAGAGCTCTCTATATGCTCTCGGCCAATTCCGTAATTTGAAGAAATTCAAAATATACCCCAGTGATAACAACAGCTTGTTCGTTTGTGAAAGTCATTTCAATCGTTTTCAATCCTTACTTCTGTGTGCCACAATAACTCATTACAGTGCCACTATACGTATAATCTTAGTATTTGTTGACAAGCATATTTTTTTCCCCCATGGCCTGCTATTTATATTCTGACTACCTTTCACTTTCATATTATTACATTGATTATTATGCTCCCACTCGACTTTCTAAAGTTTTTGAACTAAGAATACTATTATTCAAAAATCAAGAACTCATGAAATTTCATCATTGATTCTTGGAAAAAGACAAATAAATGAAAATAAATACAGGTGTGATGGCGTCTTCTTGAATCATATAATAACTAAATTTTCTTTGTTCGGAAACTTAGGCTATGAATAAGATATCGAGATACGGTTTTCACTAGCCTATTTTGACATTATCACACTACATTTTAATGAAAATTAAGTCATTTTATTGCATTTAATTTTTCAGAGAAATTAGCTATTTTCTGTTATTATATCAACAAACGCTCTCTACTGGCATCACTAAACATTTGCCAGATCACAGATAAGATGGTTTTGATAAAGCAATAAATACTTTTCCCAACGAGATTAACTCTGTTAAAATCTGTTTAATCGATCAGAAGTTACATCTGTTTATTCAAAAAACATTGAATCACCCCTCACCACTTCATTTCAATAGATTAGATGGCGGTTACGCCCCCTGGGGGTCATCTCCGAATCTTGAAAATAATTTCTGGGATTTTCTCTTGGCCACTTTGGTCCTAACATTTCTCACCATAAGTCTCTTCGACAAACAGTTTCTGAGTGATGGAAGTGCAGTGTGCTTGACAAAGAAAAACGTAATCTTTTATAATATATATTGGCTTTCAATAACACAACTCAAAACTTCTAAATGGCGTCTACAAACAAAACTGAATCTGTATGATTCACTAATTTTTCATCATAC
>JARQZK010003713.1:137500-257500 GCA_030704885.1 Cynegetis impunctata
TATACAGTGTGTCCCATCGGAAAACAAGTCGATTTATATACAGAAAACTATCTATAGGAGAATTTTAAATTTAAATTAAAATTTGGCAATATACCTAGGCCGACTAAAACTAATAATGACCAAGGGAAGTTGGTGTCAACTAGCTTATTTCAAATAGAACATCCTATATATTATTACAGATTTCGACGCTACGCAATATTTCAAGTAGACTTTGGGTATCATTTCCTATACCTAAGTTTACCGTTTTGGACATATTTAAGTTTCAATGTCAAAATAACTATTGCGGGCTCTAAAATAATCAACAATTTATCCTAAAAGAAAAACTTTATTTATTAATTCAAATACTATTTCCTTCAGATTAATAGTCATTTTATGAGAATTTTAAACTATTTTGGTAAATAATGATACAGAGTGTTCATAAATCGAAATCAAAAATGAAATTGAGAAAATTGTCGAAATTCAATTTTTTCACATTTAGCCTCATAAATTATACTACTATAAGTTTATCTTATTTATAGTCTAGTCAACAAGTTCAAAAACGTGTTAATTCTTGGTAAAACTCCTAAAAATATGAGCGATAGCTCATTCGAATCGGAATGACGTCTAGAAAAATGTATCTCGAGGATTTATTAGCACATAAACAATTGCAATTGTTATTAACAAATTAAGATGAACAAAATATGGCATTTTGGTTTTCATTAATAACTCATAAGCGATTGATATTTAAAAAATTTTGAAAAAAGATCCTCAAAGATGAGGAAATTTCCAATAAAAAAGTGTGGACTCCGCAACTCTACCTATATTATTTATAATTTTAATTTAATGCCGAAAATAGAGCTCCGCGCGGCCGTCGAGCTATGGACGCTTTGCCGCTAAAGCGAGTGCACCACATAAAATAATATTGTTATAGTAACAAATTTTAATTTAAAAATTTGAATAAATTATGGTATCATCCAGATACTTGAACGAAGAAATACAAGTTGGAAAAAAATTTTTAATTGAATTTTTCAAAAAGTTATACTATTGTTTATTAACAATTTTTTTTCCAATCTCCCTTTCGATGAATAACGACATAAAAATTTGAGTGATTTACCTAAAAATTTTTGGCTCCGAGCCCTTGCTATGTATATACTTAACAAGATCATGCAATAAAATTTTTTTATAATGATTTTTTTAAGTTAACAGAAAATGAAATTTTCTGGAAATGTTGTTAAAAAAATTTTATTCAACAAATAATATATTATTTCCGTTTATGTATCCAAAAATAGGATCGAATGACTCTCGAAAAAAAATTTTTTAATAATTTTTTAAGATATTATTTATAAGCAAATAGACAAGTTTGACATTTTTTGAAAATTTTTTTTCACCATTTCATTGACTTGGCTAAATAATGATTTAAACAAAAAAAAAATTTTCATAAATTTTTTTTTATTGTTTATAACTAATTTTTTTATATTTCGATTGTTCAAATAATTATTGAAGATACTATTTTCTCTTTAAAAAAAAAAGTTGGCATTCGTTCATAGGTTAACAAAAAAAATAAATTTTTTTATCAATAATTCCATTGTTTATTAAATTAACAATTTGTTATAAACAAATTCTATAAACCGTTTTATTTTTTTTCTTAAGCTAAAAAAAATTTAAAAAACACCCATATATATGAAAGTACAAAAAAATATTTTTTCTATTTTTTAAAATACTTTTAAATATTATTCGATTTGTCAAGTAACAAATTGATATAATTTATTAACTATTAGAAATACAATAATGGACATTCAGTTGGTTTTTATAAAGGGTTAATTAAACTTTCAAATCACTTAAAGACTATGTTTATAACTATTGTTTATCAGCTACTATATCTATTTGTTTATAAAAATTTCAGATTTTCTTGACTTTCTCATAATTTGATGAAAAAATGTATTAAAAAAAGAATTATAGAAGAACCATGAGTTAGAAGCCGCAAAACCCAAGATTGATTGGTAGATATTTTATTATTGAACAAAATTATTCCGAAATTCATAGCTGTGTTTTCATTATTGAACAATTAATAAGTCATAAAAGATACGAGAAAGACAAGAAATTCTGAAATTTATATATATATATATATATATATATATATATATATATATATATATATATATATATATATATATATATATATATATATATATATTTATCTGACTCAAAATGTTCTTCTCTATTTGGTTAATCCTTTTTAGGTTTTAGTACCTGTGGGTAGCGTTCAGCTCTTTTAGAGATTGAGTACCATCAGTTATAATAAACTCAATTTATTTAAGTGATGATATGCTATCAATAAATGTGAAAAATTGGTATCACTTTTCTTGATAATTTGAAGTGCTTTTCATTTATGTAGATGTTTTCGTCATCATAATTTTGATATTCATGAATGTTGTAATTTTCACCGTGATTTTAACTATCATCATTGGCCAGTTTTTACTTACTGTATTTATTCGTTGATATTCTTCAAGTTTCAACACTTTCGAGATACATATCTCATTTAATTGTGCTTAAAGCCAAACGTACTGTTTTCAGCAATGTTTGAAGTTCAAGCCTGTTTTAATTATAGTCCCTTTGCAAAATTGTTCGTTTCTGTCTTATAAGCAACCATGCAATATATTTTTTCAAGACTGCACTATAACATGTTCATTATACATGTGCATCCTAAAGTGTAATAGTACATTATTCACTAGTAAATAACGGTTCATTATTCACTGCATGACGTCACACTCAGAACAAAGGTAGGTATATCTAAATTTACCTCATAATAACATACTGGGATACTTTACACCAAGGTACTCGTCATGACGATTTTATTCTTCATACGCACATAGATTTGAGTAACGGAACACAGGTTTGAAAAAATAGGAATTGAAGAGGTTAAACAGTGCAATTTGAAGCACTTTCGCGTTCAAATTTCTAAGCCTAATGATTTGATGTGGTCATACGAGATTTCATATATTCTATTATTCTTAATAGATGATGAGAAGCCCATATTATGTGATTGATAATGATCAGTTACCCTAGATATTAATTCAAGTAATTTTGTACAACGATGCCTGTAAATACCAGATTTTAATATGAGATGGTCTAGCGTACCTTCGTCGTCACGTACACACAATTTAGTTTCTTTTACACCTATTTCGTGTTCTGAATCACGTAGTTCTCATATACATTCAATTATTTCGAGACTGGACAGTACTACAAGGATACGAAAGATCATCCGGTACTAACGACTTTTCTACTTATGATAGGGAATTAGATCTGAGTAAACTAATCGTTGCTTAAGTTTAGTTCCGGAACAGATGCTTCTTTTGCCATTCTATCTGCAACTTCATTTCCCTGGATTCCAACACGTGCTTTACACCAAAGAAAGTTAATTTTCGTATTACTAGAATAGGGACTATATAAATAATAAGGAGTTTGATAAGGCATAAATGAGGAATTAGAATTTAATTTCATATACTCAATATATATCATTGAAGAGCTGTTATTATTTACTAGTCGTTTCGCTTTAAATATTTGGAGATATATATGACAATGATTCTGCTGTAGTGAATATTTCAGCTGAATATGAGGAATATCTATAATCCAACGAATTTGCCAGTTTTTTTATGAACAGCTATGCCAACATAATTGTCAAATTTCGAGGAATCGGTAAATATCTGAACAATATCTCTTAACTTTCACAGTTAATTCTGTTGAAATCCTTTTTTTCCATTCCTACGCCGCATAGTGGATAATGTACCTCCAACGGCATTATTAGAGCTTCAAAATTCATGGCATGATGAAATTGTCGTTGATGTTGAGCAATATTCACTATTCCACTATAGAGATAAATTAAATACTGATCTTTTTTAGATACCCAATATGGAAGAGATGAAGATATTATAAGTAGCTTGTGTATTTTTTATCATTATTTGAGATGCGAGAGTTATTTTCTTGGGCTAATATTTCTCTCCTATATGATAACGTTATTTCTGCTGCCTCTAATAATACCACTTGTCTGGGTCTGGTAGTACTGTTCAGAAATCCTAGACATAACTTAAGTGCTCTTTGTTGTTTAACATCTAACTTTTTAATTGAACTCTCCGCACCATTTCGATAAAAGGATAACCGAAAATGTAATTTAGATCGAACAAAACTATTGTATATTAAAAGCGAGATATTTTTATCGGCGCCCCAACATATTCTGCATATAAATTTCAGAATCTGTATCGACTCAGATGTAGTCTTTACTAAGTGATTGATATATTTACAATTTACTATCCAGAATGACTCCCAGAAATTCAACAGAATCTTTATGAGTTATTCATTGATTATTCAGAGGAATTACATTAGGTGAATTAAATTTCGTTCTTCTAGTGAAAGTGCATACAACTGATTTATGTACGGCTATGGAATGGCCACTATGCGCACCATACTTTCTGAAATGCACTAAAAGTTTTTGATAAGTTTTGCTGGAATCTATAAAAGTCTTTGATTTCAGAATAGATTGTCGAATGCTCCCTCTATGTCTTCAAATAAGGCCATGAGGTTGTTGTTGTTTGTGAATATTTATATCTCTTATCTAATTTGTTAAATTATCCTGACATGAATAACGTCTTCTACATCCGTATTGTGACATTGGGAACTTTTGACTCCATTCACCATTCCAACCAGAATTTCATAATTTTTTCAAAGGTTTTCAGGCAACAGGAACTCAAAGATATTGGCCGGTAAGAATTAGTATTATTTGAATCTTTATTATATTCCAGAATTGGAACTGTTATATATTCTTTCCATTGTATAGGAAATTTACTAGTACCCCAATTACATTATAAGCATTT
Organism: Cynegetis impunctata; assembly: GCA_030704885.1. Lineage (NCBI taxonomy): Eukaryota > Metazoa > Arthropoda > Insecta > Coleoptera > Coccinellidae > Cynegetis > Cynegetis impunctata. The sequence continues at coordinate 142,348 of JARQZK010003713.1, forward strand.
GTTTTGCATTCAAAGGTAATTAGAAGAGTATTATGTATTGTATCTGATCTACTAGTGATGAATTATAATTGAACTTGATTGCCTGATGAGTTCCGATAATACAAACAGTTTGCATAATATAGTATCGTTCAGATCAGTATCTCGATCCGTCTTGATAATTGTATTTCCTTCATATATAGGAGAATACTCTAATCCTTAACTCAATTCCATGTCCCTTACGGTGCACCAGCTTTTATACCCCACACCCTATTGCAATATACGTGAATTTTTTACACATTAGTTACAATTAATAATACCTATTTCCAAATTTATTACAGAGTTTGTGGTGTCGACTAAGTCTAAAGCTGCATCACACTTATACCATAATAATTATTTCTGATTCAGAACTTTTCTGTAATTAATTACAATTAATTACAACCATTTCCAGCGTCATTAAAATTCCACAATTCTGAAAAGTAGGTAGCGCATCGAAAAAACTTGACAATAACACATAAATGTAAGGATATTCAATCATTACAATAGCCCACTCGGTTTTATGGATACAAAAAATTGTCAGCAGGATTTAAAAAATAATAACAAAGAAGCTGCAGATGGATGGGGTAGTGTAATAATTGATAAGAATTTTCACGAGGCAAAAAAATTATACTATATAAAATAAGATATAAATACAGGGGTTTAAGTTTATTATACATTTATATACAATAGCCCACTCGGTTTTATAGATACAAAAAATGGTCAGCAGAATTAGGAGGATAGTAAAAAATAAGCTGCAAGTGAGTAGGGTAGTGTAATAATTGATAGAATTATCGAAAATAAAGTAGAAATACATTGTTTTCAATTTGTTGCCATAGCCGATTCGATTTTGTGTGGTCAGCAGGATGAGGAAAATAATAACAAAGCACTGCAGGTGAGTGTAGTAGTGTGATAATTGATATGTACCTTCACTAGACAAAGAATTATATAATTATCGAAAATAAGATAGAAATACTGGGGCTTCAATTTATTACAATAGTCCTCTTGGTTTTATAGATACAAAAAATGGTCAGCAGGATTAAAAAAATAATAAAAAAGAAGCTTGGAGTGAGTAGGGTCACGGGACAAAAAATTATAGAACTATCAAAAATAAGATAGATATACAGGGTTTTCCCTTTAGCACAATAAACCACTCAATTTTATCTATACAAAAATGGTCAGCAGGATTAGGAGAATAATAAAAAAGAAGCTGCAGGTGAGTGGAGTAGTGTAATAATTGATAAGAATTTTCACGAGACGAGAAAAAATTATATATATATATAAATACAGCGTTTTTAATTTATTACAATAGCTCACTCAATTTTATGGATATAAAAACTGGTCAGCAGGATTAAGAAAATAATAAAAAAAAGCTGCAGGTGAGCAATGTAGTGTAATGATGGATAAGAATTTTCACGAGACAAAAAATTACAGATTTATCGAAACTCAGATAGAAATACAGTCTTCATTTTATTACAATAGCCCACTCGATTTTATGGATACAAAAAATGTTCAGCAGAACTAAGAAAATAATAACAAAGAAGCTACAAGTAAGTGGGATAGTGTAATAATTGATAAGAATTCCCAAGAGACAAAAAAATCGTAGAATTGTTTGTATATATGAGTATGTATATATGAATATGATAGAAATACAGGCTTTTCAATTTATTATAATAGCCCACTCGGTTTTATCGGCACAAGCAATGGTAAGAAGGATATAAATAGTTATTACAAATAAGCTGCATGAAAGTGATGAAGTTTAATCAATGAAAAGAATTTATACTAATCGAAATATATAAGAAATTTTTGAAAAATGATAAATATACGAGTAACGAATTTATTAAAACAACACTTTGGATTTGTCGATACTTGCGTAGAGTAGCATGGCAGATTAATTTTTGAAATAAATTTTTACTAGACGAATAATCTTCGATTTCGATAATATGACAAACCTGTAGGGCTTCTTCAAGTATTTAATAAAAATTCTTTCTAGTGACATGGTAGAACTAATTTCTTGGAGTTAAAACATTAAATGTATTTTTTTAAATAAAATGTACCTATATAATATAAAACATATGTATTATGAAATGTATATAATATCTATATAAACAATATATCTATATTATATTGATATCAACAAGTTATATATATCTGCTTTCATGGATGAATAAATCGCTAATGTTATGGATGAACTTTTGTTTAGTTGGAACATTTTTGGATTGTTTCTGCCTTTAGGTCACACTCAATCCACAAACCATATTTTCCATGAAAATCGGCCGTGTAAATCATACATGTATATATATATATATATATATATACACTCCTGAACTGTATAGAATTTTGATTCAAATTAACTTTTAAGTTATTATATTTAAAATAGCTTTACAGAAAAAAAATTGGAGAGACCATTGACATTCTTGACGTTTCTTTGAGTTTTTTATAGGATTTTTGATATATTTAGCGAAGAAAGAGAGAACTTGATGAAACTGGCGGATAAAGAATATAAAAGTATTTTTAATTAACACACGAATTTGTTTAGGGTTTTAATATTTTTCTGAGAAATTCAGCTTTAAAAAACTGCCTTATGCTTGTGTTTTTCGGTACCTACTCCATAGTCAGAGTGAGCACCTACCATTGTTTTCTAGGAAAGTTGAGCGAAAATAATAACTTTTATTATTGTGTGGTACTGAATCTGTAAACCATTGTTTTCATTCAATTCAATTCAATTCAATTTAATTCATTCCAGGTGTATGCCTATTTACTGCCGAAGTAAGCAGCAAAATGTAAGATTTGAATCGGACATAACGTAATTTTTCTCGTAAAAATTTGTTAATAATTACTCTAAACACTCACTTACAGCTTCTCTGTTTTCATTTTTTTAAAGCTGCTGACCATTTTTTATATCGTCAAAACCGATTGGGCTATTTTTTGTCTCGTGAGAATTTTTATCACTCACCTGCAGCTTTTCTATTAATATTTTCTCAATCCGGCTGACCATTTTTTGTATCCATAAAACCGAGTGGGCTATTGTAATAAATTAATATCCTTACATTTATGTGTTATTATCATATTTTTTCGATGCGCTACCTACTTTTTGGAATTCTGGACGTATATAAGCTGGTGCAACGGTGAGGAAAATCTCCATTCCCCTTCTACTACCGGATGTGAGAGACCACCGAGAACATTTTCAGCCCTATTCTATCGGGAGTAATATACCTAGTTCATTCAATTTTTCCGGAAAAATTCGGAAAAACGAGTTTCTGAGTAAATTGTTAAAACAGACTACTTAGAAACGAGTGTTCCAACTTTTCTACAAATTAGATGCACGAGGAATATTTGGTAATATTATTTCCTGAGTTAAATAAACATTTTATTTCAATACAACATTTTTTTAAATTAAAATAATGAGAACAATAATTGATAAGAATAATTTAACTTTCAAGCTAGGAAAGTTAATTACTTCAAACTCATTTTAAATTACAATCAATATAAAAATTACAATTATTGTAGGGTACAGGACTATTGTTATCCATATCGGTTAAATTGTTTTTAATTCTGTTTGTAGTAGCACTATTCTCTATGTTGCTGTGTCAAACGATTGATGGTGTTGGCTCGAAGAAGTGTCTATTTTCTGTCTTTTCAAGAGAGCTTCGAAGCTTGTAGATGGTTCATTATTTTGGACGGTTCTTATGGCAGTGATGATATTTCAATGATGTTGACTCTCCATTTGTAGATACGGTTGGATAGATGCAGCTTTAGAATGCCCTGTGATTTTAATGAGTTGCTGCTCGCCTACACCGGCCTTTGCCAGATTAGTAACAGTGGTTGATCGCATAGAATGGTTAGATATTTCAACTTCTGTCGTGTTCATACCTGTTTTTTGGGTTGCGCCTTTTGTCCATTTTGACAGTTCATTTCTTCCAACAGGAATTTTTTTAAACCATCTAGTGCTACTAATGGATTGCCATGCTGGATTTGGTGTCAAAAACAATCTATTTTAGACGTTCGTTTGTTTAGCAGGGACAAAACTCAGGGTTTTTGTGAATTAGGAACAAGCCACTTGCTATCGCACAGATGTTTTGCACCACCTTGTGCAGTTTTGCTGAAGGCTGTGTTATACTCGATCCTTCCTGAAACAAGGAATACATAATTTGACTTAAATGTCAAAATATATTATGTAGTGTGATTTTAAAGTAAATGTATGTAGCTTTTAATTTTTTTGAAAAAGCAAAAGAAATTTAGTGGTTATATATTGATTTTTTTATTTTTTTATACAAAAATAGTACAGCTAGCATATTTTGGATGCTAAAAGAATGGCAAAACGTGATTCATTCAAGGTTTTGCAAAAAAGTTTTTTCTGCCAAGATTTTGCCACAGATTTTGTGCAAAATCAAAAAGCAATATCTCGCCTGTTTTGATTCCATAATTACTAATTTCTTCTTTAAAATGTTCTGTTAAGCAACGAATCGCTTCTCCGCCCCTCCAAGCAAGCTCAACTGCTGCAATAAAGTAGAATTCACGCTGCAACCCGGTTGGGGTTGTCTCATCCCATAAGAACACCATCTTGTAGTTGTCGTCCATATTTAAAGAAGCTGAACTTTTTTTCCTTTTTTCTTCATGTTTCTGGAGACTTCTCTTTTTCGCATTTCGAGCGTCTCTAGCTGGCTCAAAGATAATATCGTGGAATGGGTCGAACACGATATTAAATTCTTGAAAATATTTTTCCTGCAGTTTTTTGGCAACAATATTCCACATTACTTTTATACACAGTTCTTTGTAGTCTTCCCCCATTAGCTTCACGCATGTTCCAAGTCCAGTCCTTCAATCCAGTGGATTAAATTTAGCTCGCCTGTAGTTGTTGTCTGGTGTAATTGGTAATATTTTGCTTGGCAAAATTCCATAAATTGCTTCCAGATCGATGTGTGAGTTTTCTGAGTATTAAGTGGAACACTATTTTCAACAGCCGCATTAATTTTACTTTCGGAAACATTTCCAAACCGATTAATTTTGAGTTTCAGTTTAAAAATTAATAAATTCGTAAGCGTTGTTTGTGATCTTTTTACCCCGAGGCGAAGCTAAAGGGGTTATAGTCTCAAGACAAAAAGTTGGGATCTGGTCCGATTTTGAAAATTCCAACGGATATCGATAAAACACATATGATTTCATGAGGTAATTTTTTCCCCATTTTTCCCCACGAAGAATAAAAAATATAGCGTTTTTTAGATAGGCATTACGACATGCACATGCGCCGAGGGGTTTCATAATTCCTAGTGCAACACAGTAGGATGTCCGGATTTTTGTTGTTGGTAACGGTAAATAGCAACACAGCATAGAAACCATCAAGTTTGTTTTTACAAGGCAAATTGTCAAACTTGCATTAAATTTTGTCGATTTTTTTTTCTGGAAAAACTGCTGACAGCTAAGTTGACAGTTGTTTAGTAATTTTTCCACTTAAAATTTATATTTGACATACCAATTCTGGATAGCGATTAGTCTAAATTAATAGGAAGGAAATAATCGCATAAAATGAATACTACTGCAGTGTATCGAAGGAAAGCAGTCAGCTGAGGGAGTATTGTTCGCATCCGTTTAAGAACTCCTAGACCACGATTTTCAGTAAATGTTTCATGTCTGATAAACACTCACCGGCACGAAAACCGGAGCAGTGGAATATTTTCAAACAAACTTCAAATTTTAATGCTTTGTGATGTTTCATCATTATAATATCATACACACAAAGAAAACAACATATTTTATGTATTATCCAACAACAATTTAACATATAATTGAAAAAAAAGAGTGTTTGGTAACAATTTGAGAAACTAGGACGAAAACGCACAAACTGGTGTTGTGTGAAAATTACCTTAAATTAATCAAAACTGAAACGACTTGCTAGCAAAAACTGGGGAGCCGCATTCTTAATAACGGGTGTTGCCCCCACGTGCTCGAATTACTGCCTGTATCCTCCTTGGCATGCCTTAAATCAAGTGGCGAATGTACACTTGTGGAATAAGTTCCCATTCCTCTAGAAGAGCTTGTCGCAACTGATTTAAAGTTAAAGGAGCAGGAACACGACTTCAGGTCCTTCGCCCAAGCATGTCCCAAACATGTTCTATGGGATTAACATCCGGACTCACCGCAGGCCACTCCATAACAGGAAGATTTACCTCGTTTAAGTACTGTTGAGTTATCATCGCGGTGTGAGGTCGGACATTATCATGCATCAAAAGAAACTCATTTCCAATAAAGCCAACATAAGGGACAACAAAATCTTGGAGAACGTCCTCAATGTACCTGGCAGCAGTTAAGGATCCTCTCGGAAGGATGTATAATTCTGTGTGTGCTTTCAGAGAAATTCCGGCCCACAACATAACTGAGCCCCCTTGGTATCCTGTTCTAGTACTGAAGGTACATTCTGCAAAACGCTCGTGTGGCCTTCGCCATACTCTCTCACGACCATCTGGAGACCGCAGGCTAAATCTGTACTCATCGGTGAACAATACACGCCCCCATTCATTTTCACCCCAGTGCTGATGATTTCTGGCAAACTGAAGTCGCGCAACACGATGACGGCTAAGACGTTCTGGGCCCGTTGCAGGTCTACAACTGATAAGATTGGCTTCTCTCAGTCGTCGTCTAACTGTTCGTTCGCTTACGTTAGTTTGCCGGACGTGCTGAAGTCGATTTCTGATTTCAACAGCTGTAGCATGACGATTTCGCAGACTATGTAAGATGATAAAACGATCATCACGAGCGCTAGTTCTACGTCGGGTACCAGTTCCAGGAAGTCTGGTGTAACCTTGAGTTACCAGAAAACGTGTGAAAATACGGTGAACAGTGCTATTGGAAACATGATACTCTCGGGCAACATATCGCTCACTTCTTCCGTCTTGAAGCAACGCAACAATAGCAGCGGCTGTGTCGGGATTAACATCCATATTTTTCATGCAGAACAACTTTCGAACATTTTTCGATCTGTCAGATTCCTCACAACAATGACAACAACAGCATTGTTGAGATGGGTTAGTGGCCAACGTTGCACACTGCAGTAGTAAGATCTATGGAATTTATGATTTTTACCCAAAAACACTTTTTTTCTTCAATTAAAGGTTTAATTGTTGTTAAAAAATACGTAAAACATGTTGTTTTCTTTGTGTATAAGATATTATAATAAAAAAACATCACAAAGCATTCAAATTTGAAGTTTATTCAAAAATATTCAAGTGCTCCAGTTTTCGTGCCGGTGAGTGTATATATATATATATATATATATACATTCAAATCTCTTGGAAATTATTAGCAATAACAGGCTTGTTGAATCTTAAAAAACTCGATTTTATTAAAAAGTTGACGTTTCGCCACGACATTCGTGGCTTTATCAAAACTTTTTTTTTTTAAAGTTTTGATAAAGCCACGAATGTCGTGGCGAAACGTCAACATTTTAATAAAATCGTGTGTTATAAGATTAAACAAGCCTGCTATTGCTAATAATTTTCAAGAGATTAGAAATAGTTCACAGGCAACAACAATTCGAATAAATAATTATATACATTCATGTATATATATATATATATATATATATATATATATATATATATATATAATCTCTTGATAATTATTAGCAATAATATATATATATATATATATATATATATATATATATATATATATATATATATATATATATATATATATATATATATACATGAAACATTTTTCGGAAATATGTATTTTTTTCCCGGTACATATTGACATCTCCAGCCGGTCCCATCGAGGAGAATGATGTATTTGCCAGATAGATACCAGCATTACTCGAGTCTTCTGATCCCCATGTGAGACTATGCATATTAAAATCACCCTCTAATATGAAGATATCTCCTAGAGTTTGAAAAAAATTTGTCTACTCTTCTTCGCTCATCACTACTCTGGATGGTATATATATATATATTGATAAATTTCTTTCGATTACCTATCGTAACGGAAATAGATGAAGATTTTGTGTTTCTTATAGCACAACAATTATTGATATTGAAAGGCATACATTTTTTCAGCATTATAGAAACACCCCCCTTCTCTGCTTTATCTAATCTATCGGAAAGAAGAAGATTGTATCTTGAGAAGGATATTAATGAATGAAGTTTCATGTCTAATGACAATAACATCGATATTTGCTTCCTAAGCGAGATAAGTTTGAAACTGAAATATTCATTCAGGATTTCTTTATTGGATATACTTAATACATCTACAATTACACTGCATAATTTTCATTTTTATTTTTGGGAAAATGAAGATCATCTCAATCTAGATTTCAGAGCTTCTTGTTTCAACTGGTTTACTGAACTGAATTTGAAGCGATGATTTCTTGTATGAATGATATGAACAAATATATTGTTTACTAAAGAATATGATGTAATAACTTGACTATGTAATGAATCTAGAAGAGTAACAGAATTATGCTGACTTTTATTTAAACATGCACCGCTTCGTTGGAGGAGGTGAGGAATTTTTATAATTTTTGCATGTTTCTCTCCTACCTGTTCATAGCTGTCCAAATTTGATTTGCGTTTTTTCGCCTGCAGAGAAGGAAAGTTTTTCTCATTTATTGAGGGATTGAAAAATTTTCTCTGTTACCTTTTTCTACCATTTTTCGATTATTTTGAATTGCTGTGATATCTGCATAACTTGTTTCCATTTTTTTAAAAGCTTTTCTGTATGAAATATCTTGTTCAGTCATGATCTTTTTTATTTCCCTGTTTCTCTAATGAAGGGCAATTGCGATAATCTGCAGCGTGATTGCTTTCACAATGAAAACAGTAGAATTTTTCCACATTGCAATCCTCAATTGGATGATCACCCCCAAATTTACTGCATTTAATATCACTACGACAATTTTTATCTATATGACCTAAGTGTAAACACCGTCTTCACTGTTTCACATCTCTTACACATCCAAACAATGCTATTTTGTCAGGTAGATTTTGACCTCCAAATGTTACTAAAACAGTTATCGTTAGTATCTGATCAATACTTTTTAATTCATTCTCTTCACTTCTGAAATTTCAACGAAGACTCCTTCTAATACTAATATTTTAGCTGAAATTTATTCTCAGAAATGTCTAAATCTATAGCTCTGATAAATCCTTGCCATTCTAATAGATAGGATGGAATAAATGCATCTAGATTTTTTTTAAATTCAGCTTTTAATAATTAGTTTGCCGACGTATATCTTTTGAATTCTACTTCGAATCTTTCTACCTGCAAGTTCGATGTTATTAATATTCTCGGATAATTTATAATTTTGTCCGAATATAAGTTTACCGACAAACATAGGATTTAAACAATTCACCTCTAAAGTGTTTATTTACCTGTACATTTTCATGAATCTTTCGGATGCTGACGTTCTTAAGAAGTATCAGTACCATCGACTTGAGATATTTCCGACATATTTACATTGTCCGAAAAGCATTCATGAATATCGGATGTGTTTTTATTTGCTCCGCGTATAATGATTAAATTCATTTAACACAGAACTTATGATGATTTTATCATGTTTCAAAACAAGGTATACAATTTTCGTAAGAAAAATGAATCATGTGAAACTAAAAAACCGTGTAGTGCTGCATGTAGTGATCATTTCCCTGACTTGTTTTCGAATCAGAAGAAAGTAATTCTAGTTCATCAATTTTCACAGTTGTTGAAATGACAACACGTGAAAAATCTGTCACGAAGAAGAAAAAACATAATACGAAAAAAACTCAAAGTGATGAGATTTCTCATACACAAACTGAAGAACAGGTCATATCAATTGATAAGAATGAACGTAAAAGAGATTCGATTATTGTCGGTAAACATGCTGCATACTAGGAATGCAATTTTCAAGCGTCCCCGCGTCGTTCAAGGTTGGGGCTTCCAGTCATCTACAGACCATTTTATATGACCCTGAACTCTAACATCAAACGTTATTTCTAGGTTATTATCACAAAAATACTTTGAAAGATATATCATCGGGCAGATGATGGTCTAGTGACCGAAATTGCAATCGCAGTGTTATATCTTTCAAAGTATTTTTGTGATAATAAACGTAGTGAATTCAAATTTAGTTTCTGTTCATCATGTTAAATTATCACGTAGTAACGACGGATTTCATCAACCATTTATATATATATATATATATATATATATATATATATATATATATATATATATATATATATATATATATATATATATATATATATATATGTATATGATTTCAATGTGATATATTTGAATTTATGTATATTTTGGAAATTTGTATTGATTTTTCTCGTGGGATATAATAAATGATATGACTGAATAATTATATAGTTAATCCTTATATATTCCGAACATAACGTTCTCATTTCAATATCTAATTATTTAAAAAAATATATTACCTGTAAATATTCAGTATTGAAGTTTTACTTTTATTCCCCCATTTCAACTAATTTTTGTGTATTCATTTTTCTATAACCTTAATCGTCGTTGAATAAAGTTTAATGTATCCTATAAGACACTATCATTGATTTTATGATATTTAGAATATTCTGCTTTTTAAATGATTATTCCTATGTCAAACAATTATATGATCATATTATATAGATTAAGTATTATTATACGATATTAAGTATATTTATGTGCCAATCAATGATCTAATTGTTTTAAAATTTATTTTTGTGCATCAAAAAGCATCAAATCTCAGCTTTTTTATGAATATATCAGAAAAAAAAATCTCGAAAATCGTCGTCCAAGAGGACTAAGATGGATGCAAAAACCATTATCTCGCTAAACGTATGAATAACAAAAATAAACGGAAAGTACAAGAGCTCTGCCGCTCCGCTTATTTTCAAGGAATCAGTTAAAAAAATTGTTTACAAGCTGTTTTAGTAAACATATTTACTTTTGTTATTCACCCACATCGCTACTACATTTATAAGGGATTCATATTGTGGTATTTTATATTTATTTGTATCTCTTGTATCTCGACATGGTCTGATATCTTTATGTATATAGTTCTTACTTACCTACTTACTTCATTAACTAAGCCTTCATATTTACTGTTCAATTCTTGTGTTAAACCTCATATTCAGTGGGATTACTGTTTCTTCTTTTTAGTCGTATTTGCCACATAGTAGACAATTGCAGCGTATCGAAAGACGGTTGTGGGAGTAATTTTTTAACCGTTATAGACCCTCTAGACACCAAGAGTTTCCACGATTGTTTCGGTATGGATGTCTACTGCCGCACTCTTGATACGCTGCAATTGTCTACTATTTGCGTCTATATATATATATATATATATATATATATATATATATATATATATATATATATATATATATATATATATATATATATATATATATATATAATCTCTTGAAAATTATAAGCAATAACAGGCTTGTTGAATCTTAAAAAACTCGATTTTATTAAAAAGTTGACGTTTCGCCACGACATTCGTGGCTTTATCAAAACTTTTGAAAAAATTGAAATTTCTTTGACATTTATTGATTTGAAAAAATTTGAATAGAAACAGACTACTGTTTCACTAAAATTTTATGGCTGTGGCCGTTCTTTGTTATTTATTACGTGCTATTCAGTCCAATATTAACATTCAAATCTGTTATTATTAGATGGTAAGGGAAACCACAGAAACCTTTACCCACGTAATGTTCTACATTTATAAGGGATTCATATTGTGGTATTTTATTTTTATTTGTATCTCTTGTATCTCGACATGGTCTGATATCTTTATGTATATACTTCTTACTTACCTACTTATTTCATTAACTAAGCCTTCATATTTACTTCACCTACACACAGACATGAAACATTACAAGATGTCCATAAATTACTCATGAAAAACGATTACCCAATAAAACTTATACAGAAAATCACTAAAAATAGAATTCATAAACTTTACAACACATTAGAAACATCAAAAAAAGAAAATATTAACAAAAAATATATTCCTCTTCCATATATTCCTCATTTAAGTAATAAAATTCCACAAATTTTAAATCCACACGATATTAAAGTAGCCCACGCCGCACAAAATCAAATTAAACAAATATATTCTAAATTGAAAAGTAAAACACCTCTTCTACAAAAATCTCATATTGTTTATAGTATACCCTGTAATAATTGTAATAAATAATATATAGGACAAACTTTTCAAAATTTAGAAGAAAGATTAAAAGCACACAAATATACCAGAACACAAACCACAGCACTAATAAAACATAAAAACAATGAGAATCATACTTTCAACTTTAATAGCACAAAAATTTTAGAAATAGAAAAACATCAAAAACGCAGAGAAATTTTAGAAATGTTACATATTCAAAAATATTTAAATAAAGTCGTAAATGATAGAACAGATATCAAACATTTGAGTTCAATATACGCAGATTTAATTCTTTAATTTCTCTAAGAAACAACATAAATCAAAACAAAATAATTCAACAAACAACAAACTCTAACCACAACAACTCATCTTCTTAGATAAAATCTAAACATCTAGAATTTTCAATTTTTCTAAAAAGAAAGTATAGTTTAGAACATGTGATCTCCAAAATTACAAGTAATGTCTTTTTAAAGACAACAATCAAATATTTTAAACCTATTTTGTACATTACGTGGGTGAAGGTTTCTGTGGTTCCCTTCCCATCTGATATCAACAGACCTGTCTGTTGATATTGGACTGAATAGCACGTAATTAATAACTAAAGACGGCCACAGCCGCAATAAGAAATTTTTGAAAAAAAGATAAATAGTACCCTATACTTTGACTCTTCAAAATCAAAATAATTTGAACCTATTTCGAACATTACGTGGGTAAAGGTTTCTGTGGTTTCCTTTACCATCTAATAATAACAGATTCGAATGTTAATATTGGACTGAATAGCACGTAATAAATAACAAAGAACGGCCACAGCCGAAAAATTTTAGTGACAGTAGTCTGTTTCTATTCAAATTTTTTCAAATCAATAAATGTCAGAGAAATTTCAATTTTTTCAAAAGTTTTGATAAAGCCACGAATGTCGTGGCGAAACGTCAACTTTTTAATAAAATCGAGTGTTTTAAGATTCAAAAAGCCTGTTTTTGCTAATAATTTTCAAGAGATTAGAAATAGTTCACAGGCAACAACAATTCGAATAAATTATATATATATATATATATATATATATATATATATATATATATATATATATATATATATATATATATATATATATATATATATATATATATATATATATATATATATATATATATATATATATATATATATATATAATAAACAAGGGCTAAACTCTTATATGGGAATTATTATACATGAGTGGAATTGTCGAAAAAAAACAGTATGTAATTTTACTCATTATCAATAATCGATCCGACAAAAAATTTGAAGTTATTTCAAAAAACCAATTTTTTTGGAATTTTTTGACGATAGGTAGGTATCTCCCGAATGAAACAATCAATTTTGATGTTCTTTGAACTCTATAAAAGCAAACCGAACCAAAAGGGACATCGAAAATCTCAAACATGAAAAAATAAGAAACAAATACGAGAAACGAGAGGAGGAAATGCTATTGGAATGTGAATAAACAGATAATGTTGAGTTGGAATGATCTCACATTAGAAAATGTCTACTGAGCTCAGCTAAAAGTCAGTTAGGAAAAGAAAATAACGGAATAAAAGAAGAATGGTATAATGAAAAATGTCGAGAAAGGTAAGAGCAAAAATGCTAGGAGGAAATGGGAAAAAACTGTTACAAAACAACAAGAAAAGAGAATGTACAGGCAAAAGAATGAGAAACACAGAAAACGAAAAAACTTGTAGAAACACATAGACCTTCTACAAACGATTGAATGAACAAAATAAAACATATAAAGGCAAAAAAAGAGACACAAGAAACAAAAACGGTGAAGTGATACAAGAAGAAAAATATAAAATTATCTGGAAATAATATTTCGAAGAACTGTTAACAGAGGCAGCTAAGATCAAGCATAAGAGGAAGAAAATGAAGAAGAAAGAGAGGAAAATGCAAGAAAAGAACCAACAAAAAGTGAAGTAATTGAAATCATTAAAACAAGTAAGAACGGGAAATCACTGAGTTCACTGTTTGAATTGTGTTATTGTTTAGGGTAATAGGTTGTAGGGTTCCTCTGTGAGAAATTACTACAGTTTTATCTGTGTTGAAACAAAGTCCATTAGAATCAGACCAGGCCTTAACAGCCATCAAATTATTACTTATGATTGACTGTAACGCTGGTCAGAGTTACTCCAAGTTACACTGGTGTCATTAGCAAACAAGATAATTCTACCACTTATTTTTGAGTCCACAATATCGTTTATGAAAAGGAGAAAACCGAGTCTTAGGTACCCCACTGTCTATTGGTAGATTTATTGAATTCTTACCATTTGCTCGTACTATTTGTTGCCTGTTGGTTAGCGAAGATTTGAATTATTCTAAAGCAGACCCACGTATACAATAAAACTGAAGTTTTCGTACTAAAATTGCATGGCTAACACAATCAAAGGCCTTTGCGGAGTCACAAAAAACTGAAACTACGAAAAGTTTGTCATTGAGTGATGTATATCCTTCATTAAGAACCGAAAACATTGCGTCATTAGTGCATTTTGAGGGTGAGAAGCCATACTGTTGTGCTGTAAGAATATTATGTTTGAAAAGGAAGGGTAAGAGAATGTGCTTAGCCGATTTGATATTTTTGCGGTATAATGTCCTAAAGTTGTTAATGTAATTTAATATAGAGGGGTTATCTATGAATCTTGTAATATTCATTAGCGATCTCATATTTTAAGGTGAGATTCGAATTCCCTTAGTTGTCCAATTTTGCGAAGGGGAAATGCCGTGTCAAAACACTCAATCATTTTATCAATGCAGTTTGAAAATTTAGAGCCGGTATCTTCAGAAGGAACCACGCCAACCAGTGAACAGAAATACATTATGAAACTTATCAAAGTTTTTTGTGAATAAAGTCGACCCATTCGACAGTTTTGATTTGGAGCTGTTTGTGGAATTACAAAACTGGCAAGAACTACTTCATGGTCCGAAAGATCCGTACTAATTACCTTGTGTTCGACATTAATGGGAATAAAATCAGAAACAATGTAATATATGATAGTAGAAGAAGTTTTGGTGATTTGAGTTGGCGAATCCATATGCTCAGTGAGACAAAATGATTCTAAAATAAAAACCAAAGATTTCTGAGAGGCACATGCAGTAGCAAAGTAAATATTAAAATCGCCTCATACGATTTTCCTTCTTTTTATAGGTAATGCGTCAAGCAAATTCAGAAGGTACTCTAGGAAAAGTTGTACATTTGACGTGGGTATTCTATATAATAGGGGAATAAGACAAGGTGATGGCCTCTCAACAAAATTTTTCAATCTAGCCCTAGATAATGTTATGAGAAACATAAATAAGGAGAATTTAAGAACGAGCGGATGCCAAATGGTCGCGTATACAGACGACATAGCCATATTAACGAAGCGACGAGAAATAATGAAACAAATGCTATTAGAAATAACATCAGAAGGTGAGAAGATAGGACTAAAAATAAACAGCACTCAAACAAAGATAACGAGAATTGGAAAGCAGCGTGAAAAGAAAATTATTAAAATGGTTGAATACGAATTTGAGGAAGTTAAAAAGTTCAAATATCTAGGAGTTACGACCAGCAGTAACGGAGAACGAAGATCAGAAATAGAAGAAAAAATAATGGCAGTTGATAGGGCGTTCCACGTCAATGGAAAACTACTGAAGAGTAAATTATTAACAAGGGCCACTGAACCCAAAATTTATAACACAATGATAAGACCGTTGATGATGTTTGGAGCCGAAACGATGACAATGACAAAAAGAGAAGAGGAGAAATTGAGAATAATGGAAAGAAGAATAATGAGAACAATCCTATGACCAATGAAATTTGACAACAATGAATACAGGCAATGAATGAACTAGGATATACTGAAAGAAATGAACGGCGAAGATATAGTGAAAAGAATGAAGAAGCGAAGAATAGAATGGCTTGGCCATGTATGGAGAAGAGGCGAGGATGCAATGGTCTGCTCAGTGCTGCAGTGTCAACCACAAGGTAGGAGAAGGCGAGGAAAACCCAGATCTAAGTGGCTGAAAGATGTGGAGGAAGATGTGAGAACGACAGGTGTCGCTTGAAGGAAAGAAAGCTAAGACAGGACTCTATGGAAGAAAATAAGCGAGAAATTATAGGAATCATGGGGATTGATCCACCTCAGAAAGCGGATATAGAAAGCATTCATGCGGCGCAACCCAACAAGGGGAGTTTAGCCCTTGTTTATTATATATGTTTGTTATATGTTTATTATATATATATATATATATATATATATATATATATATATATATATATATATATTTTTATATATATATATATATATATATATATATATATATATATATATATATATATATATATATATATATATAATAAACAAGGGCTAAACTCCCCTTGTTGGGTTGCGCCGCATGAATGCTTTCTATATCCGCTTTCTGAGGTGGATCAATCCCCATGATTCCTATAATTTCTCGCTTATTTTCTTCCATAGAGTCCTGTCTTAGCTTTCTTTCCTTCAAGCGACACCTGTCGTTCTCACATCTTCCTCCACATCTTTCAGCCACTTAGATCTGGGTTTTCCTCGCCTTCTCCTACCTTGTGGTTGACACTGCAGCACTGAGCAGACCATTGCATCCTCGCCTCTTCTCCATACATGGCCAAGCCATTCTATTCTTCGCTTCTTCATTCTTTTCACTATATCTTCGCCGTTCATTTCTTTCAGTATATCCTAGTTCATTCATTGCCTGTATTCATTGTTGTCAAATTTCATTGGTCATAGGATTGTTCTCATTATTCTTCTTTCCATTATTCTCAATTTCTCCTCTTCTCTTTTTGTCATTGTCATCGTTTCGGCTCCAAACATCATCAACGGTCTTATCATTGTGTTATAAATTTTGGGTTCAGTGGCCCTTGTTAATAATTTACTCTTCAGTAGTTTCCCATTGACGTGGAACGCCATTATTTTTTCTTCTATTTCTGATCTTCGTTCTCCGTTACTGCTGGTCGTAACTCCTAGATATTTGAACTTTTTAACTTCCTCAAATTCGTATTCAACCATTTTAATAATTTTCTTTTCACGCTGCTTTCCAATTCTCGTTATCTTTGTTTGAGTGCTGTTTATTTTTAGTCCTATCTTCTCACCTTCTGATGTTATTTCTAATAGCATTTGTTTCATTATTTCTCGTCGCTTCGTTAATATGGCTATGTCGTCTGTATACGCGACCATTTGGCATCCGCTCGTTCTTAAATTCTCCTTATTTATGTTTCTCATAACATTATCTAGGGCTAGATTGAAAAATTTTGTTGAGAGGCCATCACCTTGTCTTATTCCCCTATTATATAGAATACCCACGTCAAATGTACAACTTTTCCTAGAGTACCTTCTGAATTTGCTTGACGCATTACCTATAAAAAGAAGGAAAATCGTATGAGGCGATTTTAATATTTACTTTGCTACTGCATGTGCCTCTCAGAAATCTTTGGTTTTTATTTTAGAATCATTTTGTCTCACTGAGCATATGGATTCGCCAACTCAAATCACCAAAACTTCTTCTACTATCATATATTACATTGTTTCTGATTTTATTCCCATTAATGTCGAACACAAGGTAATTAGTACGGATCTTTTGGACCATGAAGTAGTTCTTGCCAGTTTTGTAATTCCACAAACAGCTCCAAATCAAAACTGTCGAATGGGTCGACTTTATTCACAAAAAACTTTGATAAGTTTCATAATGTATTTCTGTTCACTGGTTGGCGTGGTTCCTTCTGAAGATACCGGCTCTAAATTTTCAAACTGCATTGATAAAATGATTGAGTGTTTTGACACGGCATTTCCCCTTCGCAAAATTGGACAACTAAGGGAATTCGAATCTCACCTTAAAATATGAGATCGCTAATGAATATTACAAGATTCATAGATAACCCCTCTATATTAAATTACATTAACAACTTTAGGACATTATACCGCAAAAATATCAAATCGGCTAAGCACATTCTCTTACCCTTCCTTTTCAAACATAATATTTTTACAGCACAACAGTATGGCTTCTCACCCTCAAAATGCACTAATGACGCAATGTTTTCGGTTCTTAATGAAGGATATACATCACTCAATGACAAACTTTTCGTAGTTTCAGTTTTTTGTGACTTCGCAAAGGCCTTTGATTGTGTTAGCCATGCAATTTTAGTACGAAAACTTCAGTTTTATTGTATACGTGGGTCTGCTTTAGAATAATTCAAATCTTCGCTAACCAACAGGCAACAAATAGTACGAGCAAATGGTAAGAATTCAATAAATCTACCAATAGACAGTGGGGTACCTCAGACTCGGTTTTCTCCTTTTCATAAACGATATTGTGGACCCAAAAATAAGTGGTAGAATTATCTTGTTTGCTAATGACACCAGTGTAACTTGGAGTAACTCTGACCAGCGTTACAGTCAATCATAAGTAATAATTTGATGGCTGTTAAGGCCTGGTCTGATTCTAATGGACTTTGTTTCAACACAGATAAAACTGTAGTAATTTCTCACAGAGGAACCCTACAACCTATTACCCTAAACAATAACACAATTCAAACAGTGAACTCAGTGATTTCCCGTTCTTACTTGTTTTAATGATTTCAATTACTTCACTTTTTGTTGGTTCTTTTCTTGCATTTTCCTCTCTTTCTTCTTCATTTTCTTCCTCTTATGCTTGATCTTAGCTGCCTCTGTTAACAGTTCTTCGAAATATTATTTCCAGATAATTTTATATTTTTCTTCTTGTATCACTTCACCGTTTTTGTTTCTTGTGTCTCTTTTTTTGCCTTTATAGTTTTATTTTGTTCATTCAATCGTTTGTAGAAGGTCTATGTGTTTCTACAAGTTTTTTCGTTTTCTGTGTTTCTCATTCTTTTGCCTGTACATTCTCTTTTCTTGTTGTTTTGTAACAGTTTTTTCCCATTTCCTCCTAGCATTTTTGCTCTTACCTTTCTCGACATTTTTCATTATACCATTCTTCTTTTATTCCGTTATTTTCTTTTCCTAACTGACTTTTAGCTGAGCTCAGTAGACATTTTCTAATGTGAGATCATTCCAACTCAACATTATCTGTTTATTCACATTCCAATAGCATTTCCTCCTCTCGTTTCTCGTATTCGTTTCTTATTTTTTCATGTTTGAGATTTTCGATGTCCCTTTTGGTTCGGTTTGCTTTTATAGAGTTCAAAGAACATCAAAATTGATTGTTTCATTCGGGAGATACCTACCTATCGTCAAAAAATTCCAAAAAAATTGGTTTTTTGAAATAACTTCAAATTTTTTGTCGGATCGATTATTGATGATGAGTAAAATTACATACTGTTTTTTTTCGACAATTCCACTCATGTATAATAATTCCCATTTGAGAGAACGAAAATCGTAGTTTGCTATCGAATAAATAGGAAGGAACAGAAATGCAAGTGGATAAAAATATCGGATAAATTACGTTACCTTACCAACGCTAGCAATTATTCGTTTAGCAAGCGTTGCATCAGTTTGACAATTGTAAATGTCGAAAACAGAATTTTACAACAAATACCTAATATTCCAGTAAATATGTTGAGATTTGGAAGTATTTGCGAGGCAGAAATGATAAGGGAGATCGAAAAATCAACTCCTGAAAATACAAAAAAAGTCATTCTTCCATTTGGAATCAATTTAGCGAATTTTGTAAACAACGAAACTTCAATTTGGAAACCGAACAGTCAGTGGAAAATGTGGCAGGAATATTGATGGACTGTGGCTTTAATATGAAGAAACAGAATGGGAAAAATTATAAAGAATATGTGGTGAAAACAATGTGGAACACAACCGCGAAAATGTTGCAAACAATGTATTTCGAAAAATTTAATGTTACTTTCAATCCTTTCACTGATTTGGCATTAACAATAATTCATGGAATTGTCGTACCAAATACCACGCGAGCTCAGATTTAGCAGGATATTTTTTGTGGTTGTTTTCTCATACTTACTTTCATTGGCAATTTAACTCGATCTGTTTTGTCAGAACCGCTCTCGTTAAATTGCCAATGAAAGTAAGTATTCGAAAACAACGACGAAAAAATATCCGGCTAAATCTGAGCTCTAGTGGTATTACCCCCGATAATTTCACAACAGTTCATCGACATATTGCAGATTGTTCCGATTCAGGCACTTGCTCCACCAAATGTGCCGGCAGCCTGTCACACGTCGCGGGAAAAATTTGTAGTAACTGAAACAGTGTTTTAGACTCACTGTCAGGCACCGACAGCTTACAAAAATTATGACCAACCACCCTCTACCCACATGATGGTACCTTATGAATAAAAACGCAAGCACTTTTTTGATTATAATGATTAATTAATTTTTTTTTTCTCTAACCACAAATCTATGTTAATTAATTCTAAAAGGCCTAAATTACAAGATATTCATACTTGTTCTATACTTTAGGTTTTAAAATAACATATATATATATATATATATAGTTATTTATATATATACATATATATATATATATATATATATATATATATATATATATATATATATATATATATATATATTTATATATATATATATATATATATTTATATATTTATATATATATATATATATATATATATTATATATATATATAATATATATATTATATATATATATATTTATTTATTATATATACATATATATATATATATATATATATATATTTCTATATATATATATATATATATATATATATATATATATATATATATATATATATTATATATATATATATATTATATATATATATATATATATATATATATATATATTTATTTATATATATATACATATATATATATATATATAGATATATATATATATATATATATATATATATTATATATATATATATATATATATATATATATATATATATATATATATATATATATATATACTAGCTGACCCGGCAAACGTTGTTCTGCCAAATAAATTATTTTTATCTATCTATCTGCCGATGTATCTCTAACTATCTATCTATCTTTCTAGATAGTTATCTAGCTTTCTATTTATCTGCATATCAATCTATCTAACCCGGAAAAGGTTGTTCTGCCATGTAAATTATTTTTATCTGTCTATCTTTCTATCTATCTATCTGCCGATGTATCTCTATCTAACTATCTATCTATATATCTAGATAGTTATCTATCTATGTTAAAACAATTGTTAATAATAACAATTCACACATTTATTAAATGAAATAACGCACCTTCTTCAGGCAAACTGTTTGCCTTTAGCATCTGAAGAAGGTGAAGTTTCAACGAAACGTGCATCATGCGTTATTTAATTTATTGAATGTGTGAATTGTTATTATTGACCATTGTTTTAAAATGTTTATTAATTTACACCATGTATCGGCCCAATCAATCCAAAATTAGTTATCTATCTTTCTATCTATCTATCTACGTATCTACATATCTATCTTTCAATCTATCTGACCTGGCAAACGTGTTCTGTCATATAAATTATTTTTAAATATCGATCTTTATAATCTATTCATCTATCTGCCGATGTACCTCTATCTATCTAACTATCTATCTATCGATCTATCTAGATAGTTATCTATCTTCCTATCTATCTATCATTATATCTATCTGTCAATCTATCTGACCCGGCAAACGTTGTTTAAATTATTAAATTGGCTATTAAAAATTATGAGTTGTTGATAGAGAGGTGAACATTCAATTAAATTTTCTCCATAAAATTTATAAAAATGTTCGGAGTGGACCACCCTAATCACTCAGGGGTATGAAGAATATATTACGACCTTTTCTCAGACCGACTGTTGTTATTTTCGATTGCCATCTTGCAACGCTATTGCGGATAAAATTTCAAAGAATCGCGATGGAAAAATTGGGATTGATCGTAGAAGGGTAAAAAATTGAGAGTTATATGAATTTTTTCATTTTAAGTCATCGCAGAATGAAAATAAAAATCTTGTAAAGTTTATAATTAACAAATAAAAAATAGGGGTTTATCGTAGAGGGGTGAAAATTGAGGGTTGTCTGTATTTTCGAATGATGTATCATAAAAAAAAAGAACAGAAAATGTTGTCTGAAAAATAAAAATGAAATTAAGGGGTGGACTACCCTTAACATTCAGGGGGATGAAAAATAGATTTTGTCCGATTCTCAGACCTAACCGATAAATTTCACGAGAATCGGTCTAGCCATTTCGGAAGAGTTTAACAATTAAAAAATAGGGGTTTATAGTAAAGGGGTTAAAATTTAGAGTTGTATGTATTTTTGAATGCTGTATCATAAAAAAAATAGAACAGAAAATTTTGTCTGAAAAATTTTTAGAACTACCCGATACACACACAAAATTTCATGAGAATCGGTAAAACCATTTCGGAGAAGTTTAACTTCTAACACCGTGACAAGAGAATTTTATATATTAGATATAACTTCTTGATAATTATTAGCAATAAGAGGGATGGTGAATCTCATGAAAATCAATAAATGTCAAAGAAATTTCAATATTTCAAAAGTTTTGAAAAGAATGTCGTGGCGAAACGTAAACTTTTTAATAAAATCGAGTTTTTTTGAGATTCACTAAGCCTGTTATTGCTAATAATTTTCAAGAAGTTTAAAATAGTTCACAGGCAACAACAATTCAAATAAATCATATATATATATATATATATATATATATATATATATATATATATATATATATATATATATATATATATATATATATATATATATATATATATAGGGTGTCCCAGAAATCAACGTCAAGTCGAAAACTGACAATAGGCCAGGTCGTGACAGTTACTAGAAAAATATTTTAAAAAATCTTGGTCATGTACTTTTCAAATTTTATGGATTCAAAAATAAATCTCAAAAAGTGACACCTTGTGATGATCTTTCAAGTCCCGTGACTACAAATATTAACTTTTCGTCAGTTTGTTTTCTGTGGCGTTACCATGAATAACCCTTCTGTAAATTACAGTTAAAAGTTGAAACATAACTACCTCAGTTTTAAATAAAATGTCAGATTTTTACCCAACATTGAATTCAAAATTATTACATCACCCAACTTTAACCGCGTCTAGTGTAAAAAAAATGTACTACATTATTCTGGCAAGTAACATTGAAAGATGGCGCGTTTAGTCTGGAATCCAAAATGGTATGCCACTTACCAATTGCTACTTCTTAATTGAGAAAAAACTTTTTTTTTAATGAAGCCGGATTTCATGCAAGTTCGATTGAGACGAAGAGTGACGTTATTTGAATAGTGCGAGCGAGACAGATGGTAACGCTACTTCGTTAAGTGTGAGCGAGATAGATAGTGACGCTACTTTTATCTAAGAGCGAGACGGATTGACCCATCATTTCGTCTGACAGATAGAGACGCCACTCTGGCGAAACAGGGATACGTTAGGTAAATTGTGCAATACTTCAGCATTTGTATTGACTTCGTACTCACAACTGTGGCTTTGTTTATTGGACTTGATTTGCATTGTGCTTTGAATTTATCTGCACTGTTTCTGACGACTCCGGACTTGTTTCAATCGTAATCCCGTGTTTTGTGTAGTCTGTTATCATGCCATCTTGATACACCGCACAGGTATACGCCAACATGCATCTCATTTATGGAGAATGCTTATGCAACGCCAATGCTGCAGCAAGAATGTATCGTGAGAGGTGCCCAAATGCTGAGCGTTATCCCAGTCATCGAGTATTTATTAATGTGCATCGGTCATTATCAGAGGGTCGATTCCCTAGTCAAATGGTTAGCGAGGGAAGACCCGTAATGCCCTACGAGGCCGAAGTCCCGCAAGCAGTTGAAGAAGACCCAAGTATCTCAATACATGGAATTCAACAGAGCATAGGAGTCCCCAAAAGTACTGCACAGCCTATTTAAAAAAAACGAGTTTCACCCATACTATGTACGACGAGTACAAAGTCTGCTACCTAGAGAGAGTGCGATTTTGTCGAGAGGAGTGGCCTGCCCGTTCACCCGATTTAAACCTCATAGATTTCGTTTACTGGGATACGATGTAGGATATCGTGTACTCTAAACCAATTCAAAATTTAGACGAGCTGCGCCATTGAATTGCAGAAGCCGCTGAATACATCAACTTGAGAAGATACGCCCGTCTTATTACGCGATCATTTTTCAAGAGATGTAGAGCTTGCATTGCAGCTGAATGTAAACAGTTCGAACATTCAATATAAACTTGGTAAATCTGATTTAATAACAATTATAACTAAAGAAATCCAACAACTGAATTTTATTTCAAACGAACCTAAAACTAACAAATAACTCTCTTTCCTCAGCTAAGAAGTATCAATTAGTAAGTGGCATACCATTTTGGAATCCAGACTTAACGCGCCATCTTTTGAAGTTACTTGCCAAAATAGTGTAGTTCATTTTTCTCACACTACACGCGGTTAAAGTTGGGTGATGTAATAATTTTGAATTCAATGTTGGGTAAAAATCTAACATTTTATTTAAAACTGAGATAGTTATGTTTTGAATTTTAACTGTAATTCACAGAAGGGTTACTCATGGTAACGTCACAGAAAAAAAACTGACGAAAAGTTAATATTTGTAGTCACAGGACTTGAAAGATCATCATAAAGTGTCACTTTTTGAGATTTATTTTTGAATCCATAAAATTTGAAAAGTACATGACCAAGATTTTTTAAAATATTTTTCTAATAACTGTCACTACTTGGCCTAGTGCCAGTTTTCGGCTTGACGTTGATTTATGGGACACCCTGTATATATATATATATATATATATATATATATATATATATATATATATATATATATATATATATATATTATATATATATATATATATATATATATATATATATATATATATATATATATATATATATATATATATATATATATATATATATATATATATATATATATATATTTATATATATATATATATATATATAAATATAGATATATATAATATATAAAAATCAACGATAGAATATAATTATGTACTCTCGTTCATAAATGAACGCGCATGAAGTAATGTAAGTGAAACAGACTGGAACGGAAGAGTTGACCAACATTCATCTTTTTACAGTACGGCCAATCAAAAGAAAGAATTCTGTGTGATGTCAGCCTCACTTTCAGATGTCACTTGTCCCGCCTTCAGTTTAGTGAAGTTTTTTGTGTTTTATTCTTGTTTCGTTAATTATTCACAATAGATGAATAATTAGAATATTATAATACAAATTCAAACCAACACAGGCTATTCAGAATTAATATAATTTGTAGGTTATGTTAAATGACACTCATCACCTTTGTTACGTATTCCTGTTTACAGTCCGTCAAACTATAAATCCAGCTTCACTCGCATACCCGCGTACCAAGCTAGTTACTCTAGTATTTAGCGTACCCTGGCTAGTATTTGAGAGGTTTGCGACTGGTCTGCTATGAGTTTTTTCAGAGGTTTCCTCATGATAATGAAAGTCACTGCTTGCAAACTTATAAGGCGAATGCTGGACCAGTATTAATCCTCTGAACCCTACCCACACTTCCTATGTTCCATGAATATCCCGTCTCACCTATCCTTAATACACTTGTACATACAAGTGTATCCTCTGATCTGGCTGAAGGAGTTAATCCCAAACTCAAGCTGCCCGCCTCCGCGACACATGCTGCAGGGAGGAATTAAACACGTGTGTTTCCTTTTTTTATATCCGCGTACCGTGCTGGAGGGTTTAGAGTTTCAGGTTATGGTTGGATTTAGTTTAGTCGTTAAATTCACGTTTAATTTAGTGTTCGGTGTTCAAGTTTTGTGTATTTTCATTGAATTATTAAACATGAAAAAGGAAAACTGTTTATTGCTGATATTCTAGTTTCATTTCCATTTCCTCACTCTGAATAATTTGTTAGTGTTATTCGTTTATGTTCTAATAACAGACATTATAATTTTTCAGTAGGTAACAACTACCAAAGTGAAGGGAATATGTATTTTATATATAGGTATTTTCTCATGTATTTATTTGTAGTAGATATAGTTTAAATGGTATAATTTCCACTTCTTTACTATTAATAATTTGTTATTGTTTATGTTCCAACAGACTCTATAGTGTTTTATAGTTTTTCAGTACCGACCACCAAAGTGATAATGGGCCCATAACACGAAACTAGTTAACTGATTCAATTTTCATTATTCAATATATTCGTGAAACGTTAAGCCAAGTGTTTCATTTTAAATATTAATATGTATTTTATTTATAGGTATTTTGTCATGTATTTATCTGTAGTAAATATAGGTTTTTCAACTTGAAACCATTGTTCTATTGACTTATATTTTCAATTGAAAGTAGGGCGGAAGAAATGACGCATAATCTACTTTATTTTTAAGCTGATAAAAAGGGCAGGTTCGACGTAATTTTTGACGTTTCTACAACGTCAAGATTCGACGTCAATCGACTGTGACATTGTCACCTTCTATCAACGTAAACCAGACGTCGTTTACGACGTAACAGCTGACGTTAGAAGTGTAACTACACTGGTTCTAGGCTACTTCTACTCTTCTACAGTCCAAACTGTCATTTCTGCGCATGCGCTACTAACTTGAAATATCGTTATGAGAATACGTATGAGGGCCCAGAGGACTTAAATTTTTTATGGGACCCCAGGAGTCTTCATGTAGGTTCAAGAGATTGAAATATGATATATGGAAATGGGGCCTCCATGAGTTTTCATGTTTGTCCTCTTCAAAAAAATGAGAAACTTCCTCATAATACCGCGAAGTTCCGACGAAGTTACGACCATTGTCAGATCAAATTTCTTGCGGTAGACCTCTCCTAGTAACGAATTGATCCAACGTTGCTATAAAAGCCTCAACGGTAAGAGAAGAAACCAATTCTAAATGAACTGCTTTGGTGGCGAGACATACGAAGAGAGCAAGGTATGCCTTCAAAATCGTTGGTTTCTGAGCATTATTGGAACGGTATGAGAAGAGACCCGCGAAGTCAACACCTATTTTGCTAAATGCACGTGAAACATTTACTCTTGACGAGGGTAGAGGAGCCATCAAAGGCTGAAATGTCATACCTCTAAACTTGGTACAACCAATGCAACTCCTAATACACGTCCTTACTAAACTTCTAAGAGATAATATACAAAAATTCTGGCGAATTAGGCTCATGGTTGTATTGGGACCAGAATGAAGTGCAATCAAATGATAATCGAGGCAAATTGAAGGCGATGACGCCGATTTCTTTAGAAGCAAAATTAGATGCTTGGCATCCTGAGGCAATGATGAAAACTGTAATCTACTGCCCACCCTGATCAATCCTTCAAAATCAATATAGGGATTCAAGGTCCTTAAAGACTTTCCGATAGATTTTTTCCGCAGTAAATTTTCACGCAGGTCATGAAGGTGATGCTATTGAGTCAGCAACAAGATGGAATAGAGAGCACTTTTCAATTCATCTGGAGAAAAAGGACCAGACAATCGCGACCCAAATTGGAGCGACAATCGAAAATGAATCTGTGAATATAAGCAAATACTAGCTTTACCTTGTTTAAGCTTGAAAAATTTTCTATTAACAGTGATAACGGATTTTCTAGAGATTGTTCTGCAGTTGAAACATTGAGAATAGTTTTAAGTTCAGGTAAACAGTGTTTGTTTCGGGATGGCAAGTCAGCAGGATTTGACTCTGTTGGTATATGATACCAGAAAGCATTTGGGAAGCAATCGTTGATTGCGACTACACGATTTGCAACGAAAGTTTTAAGCTGATGTGGGGGCGTAGCTATCCATGAAAGAACAATTTGGGAATCAGAAAACAATCGTACCTTGGAAATTGCAACAGGAAATTTATTTTTCAATATAACTTTGATCTGTTTGGCCAATAGAACCGCCGCAGAAAGTTCCAAGCGAGAAATGGACATGGTCTTAAGGGGAGCTACCTTAGTCTTAGCAGCTCATAGGTGAGATGATATGTCACCGTTAAAAGAAACCGAGAGATAAGCACTAGCTGCAGAAGCTTTTTCTGATGCATCGCAAAACCCTTCCAGTATGATGTAACACCCTGGTGTAGAAACGATACAGCAAGGAATAGTTATATTCGAAAGTAATTGAACTTTATCAATTATCCTCGACCAGTCGTTAGCAGAAGGAGTCGGCAGAGATTCATTCCAACCTAGTTTTTCCATCCATAATTTCTCCATCAAGAGTTTCATAGAAACTACTATTGGAGCCAAAAATCCAACAGGATCAAGGATACGAGCGATGTAAGAGAGGACAGATCTCTTAGTTGGCGTTTCATTGAATTCACCTAGATTGAATCCGAATGAATCAGTCCTAGGAATCCAATTCAATCCCAAAATCTTAATTCCCATGGAATCATCGTCAAAATATAATTGAGATTCAATTCGATCTGAAGGTTATCCATTCAAAATGTCAGGACAGTTACTTGACCAATTTTTCAATGGAAAGTCGCCCTTCTTCAATAATTCCTGAAGTTAATTGCGCAATTCAATTGCTTGTTGAATATCGAACCCACTTGTAATAATATTATCGACATATCTGTCGTTAAGAACGACTTGAGATGCTCTCGGATAGATACTACCCTCATCGAATACTAATTGATTCAATACTTGAATTGCCAAAAAGGCCGAAGGTCTCAAACCATAAGTAACGGTATTGAGCTCGAATTCTGTTATAGGTTCATCCGGAGATGAACGCCAGTATATGTGCTGAATATTTTCGATGTCAGAGCAAATAGCTATTGGATACATTCTAAAGCCGAGTAAAATAATTCTTATATATTTTTGCATCTTAGGGCCACTCAAAGGTCTATCGTTTAGTGATTGACCTGACAAGTCTGAATTAGATGCGTTGAACACAACTCGACATTTTGTCGATGAGCTGGATTCTTTCCGCACAACATGATGTGGAATAACGTATTTATTGAAAGTTGTGGTACGTGACATGTGATTTAATTCTAAATATTCCACCATGAATTTTTTGCACGAATCAAAGGCTTCTCGATTTCTTAAAAATCGTCTTTTTAATGACAGAAATGACTTGAAAGATCTATTTGAATTGTGATAAAGATCAGCGGTCGAATTCTCTACATTGAAGGGTAACAAAGCGATATAACGACCGCTGTCGTCACGATAATGAGTGGATAAAAAATGTTTCTCTGCATAATCATCTACAGGGTTCATGAAAATAGCATCTGAAACTTCTTCTTATGATCAAAATTTATTAATTTGATCATTGAGATCAGATTGCGCGAATAGAACCGATTTGGTTGTAGAAAAGGAATCATTGACGGTACCAATGATAGTCCAACCAAAAAATGTATTCACGGCAGTGGGATATCCCGATGAGGCCATACGACCATCACGATCGAATACGAAGGAATAAGTATCTGCTCCCAATAGCATATCTATGGGTTGTGAAATATTGAAACTTTCGTCAGCCAAATTTAAATGCTCAAATTGCATGCGTAATTTATGAGACAATGGGGCAGAAGGTAAATTATTAGTTATATGTGGCAAAACTATGGCTTGCAGTTGAAAGGAATCCGATCTTGATCTAGGGTTAACCAAGCCCAACGGTCTAGCATTCGTTTGACCTATGGCGGAAATTGAAACATTGGCGGGATCAATTTTTAAACCTAACCTCTTAACCAGGTCAGTACCAATAGATGAAATCTGAGATCCCGGATCAAGCACAGGTCTAACGGAAATCAACGAATTATCAGCCGCTCCTATTCTTGCTTGAATGGTACCCAGGAGAACCTGACTTGTGGAGCTGAATTTTTTATTAATATGGTAGGAATTTAACTTAGTATAGTTGATAGCTTCCTGGTTATCAGGAGTACTATTTGAATTATTGAAACTAATACGTTTTTCGGAAACATATTCGCTATTGCAAGTATTATTGTTTTCTGGATGAAGACTCGTGTGATGATGATTTGATTCACATATTTTGCATGAATTCTTCGAAGAACAGTCATTGAAATTATGGAGACCAAGGCAACTGAAACATTGTTTGGAATTTTTCAAAAACTCGAATTTCGCTTGCCTTGACATTCCTATATATGAGGGACATGCAAGTAGCGGGTAAAGGTCACTACACTTCGGACAACGAAACTTCCTGAATTCAGTTGCGACACCCTGTATATGGTTTTGGGATGCTGATGCAGAATTTTCGAGCAACATTTACTGTTTTTTATTTTTAGTATTATTCAACGACCGAAATAAATCTGATTTGGTTAAAGACTTGGAATTGTTTTGTTCACAAAACTCTTGTGCTTCAAGTTGTTTTGTTACGAAATCAATTAAAGTATTATATTCTGGTATTTCCGATGAATTTAAATGACTTTCAAATACCTTTCCTGTATAAGGATCAACGTTACGTAACGCCATTGAAAATAATAAGAAATCTGCTATATTTCTGATATTTAAAGCCATAATTGCGTTAACAGCGATTTGATGACAATTTAAAAACTCGTTGAGATTAAATACTGAATAATTGGTTGTGGCCTTAAAATGGAAAATATTGTTCAAGTACATAGTTGCTAACATTCGAGGATTTTGGAAACGAGATTTCAAAGCTTACATATAATTTTCATTTGATAATTGCAGCCCTGCTATGACAGCGAGAGCATCATTCCCTAAATAAGATTTCAATAGTTGAAACTTTTGAATAGGCGCTAAGTTATTATTTTCATGAACCAATGAATTGAATAATTGAAAAAATTCGGGCCATTCAGTGCTTTCACCAGAAAAGGCCTGAATGTTTATTTTCGGAAGCAATAAGGGCGAGTCAACTGTCGAATTTGACCTTTCTGGATTGGTCGCAGGTAACAAAGGTGTTTTCTGTCGTTTCAAAAATAAAAACAAACCTCTTATGCGTGTTAAAATTTCTGTAAACAACAACTCTGACTTAGCCGTATCTATGCGCTCTTCTTCAGGTAGTTCCATTATTTTTTCTTGTAAGTTTCGAATTCTAGATTCATATTCAGTAATCTTTTCTTGGTACACCTGTAACTCGAATAATTTTGAAACATTGTAATCTTTCACTTTATTCCAAATTCTGGTAGCGATAGACAATACATTAGCTCTTTTATCGATCAATTTGTCCAACATATTATTGCCTGTATCCGTTCTTGGCATTTTTACGAAAAAATTGATGTAAATAGAAAAAAGCAAAACAAACAAAGTATAACGATATTAATTGTATTGAAACAGATGTGAACGAATATAAATGAAAATCTACCAGCTTTGATAGATGTTGCCGGGTTGTGATTAATAACTTGAAAGACTAGAAATTTCAAGGAAATAATTGTTACCCAATCTGAAATTTAACCGAATTTAATTTAAAAATTTGTATTTTTTGAGTGAAGTTGCATAATTTGCTCTATTAATACGGCACGAAGGATCAAAACTTGTTGGGGATAATTCAATTAACTTTAATTGAAGTGGTTCAACTCTATGAAATGAATAAGTAAAAATGTAATTTAAATAAGGAAGCTGTGGACTGTAGTTTTAGATCTTTAAATATAGGTGAATCCCAACACAGTACGAAAAAGGATGAATGAAACAGAATAACATCCAAATCTCTTACCTTTAAGAAGAACTTATGGATGAAATGGTTCCTGTGGTTTTACTCACGCTCCAAGAACAGATTGATTGAGCTCAACAACCGAACCTGAGGTGGAAATGTCTTATTCAAAATGAGAAAAGAAAGAAATGAAGTATAATGTTCTAAATGGATGTAATTCCGTTTTTCGAACGAAATATTATATTTTCACTGAAAATGCTGGATTTGATGAATCGGAGTATAACAATGTTTGGTAATTTTTTATGGGTGCAGAGAAAGGTAGCTAATCTCACAACGCTTACCGCCGAAGTTCAATTCTTAATTGCAGCATATGTGGATTAAGTATACCGTGTGGACAATTAACGGAATGAATATTGATAGAATTCAAAATAAAATTAATAATTTGGAAGAACGTTCACTTGGCGTGAACACCGAAGGTGAGGAATTTATTTTTCTGTATACATATTAAAACAAAAGTTAACTGATATTTTTTGTTTTGTAGAAACACCTCGTCAACCATGAGTTTAATGAAGATTTCTGATGATGTTGTCAAAACTTTTGGAGCAATTTTAAAATTAATTAGAACTGTGGAAGAAATTGGTAGATGGTTGAATTATATAAATAAAATAATATTGGGAATTACTAGATATACAAGGGGTAAGAATTTTTCTCATTCTCTAACAAGCTTCCACAAACTCGAGACCAATTTAGCAATTCTCAAGACTTATCGTGAAAATATTAAGCATATACGTCAATCTCATTTCAAAAAGGGTTCTGGTTTGAGGGGTCAGTCGGAACGTTTAATTTGGAGGGACGTAGATTCGGCTTTTAAGAAAAGAATGCGAACAGGAGTGATTATTAATAATTCAATCAAAAATCCTGAACAGTTCATCAGTAGAACTTTCAGAATTTTTAATAATAAAATAAAATCATCTCTTCAAAATTCAATTTTAAAAGTTGATATAATTTTGAATAACCAATATATATGTTTGGTAAAATACAAATTTTTGTAACCGGCTGGAAGACTGAGGTCGATAGCCATTTGATTTATAATCAATAAAGTTTATTTCTCTCTCTCTATCTCTCTCTCTCTTTAATTTTAAGCTGAAATTACATCAAACCAGATACTAGGGAGGAAAATATTAAAACATTTGCTACTGAAAGTTCTGTTGTTGATCTCTCCGATAACTTGAAAGAATTGTGTAATACTAAATTTCGAGCTGCCATTCTTAGGAAAATGGATGAGTTTCAGGAGCGTGACAGTGGGTGGGCTCTTTTACCAATTCTTAACCTAAAAATCAATATAAATGAATACAGGCCGATAGCAATAGGTAATTCTACATATGTAGAGTTACCTATGTTTATTCAAAATAAAAAAGCCGTAGTAAATGTTAAGAATAATGACTCCCATTGTTTCCTTTGGGCAGTCATGTCATGTTTGAAGCCTGCTAGACAGCATATTGATAGAACTTCTTCACACCCACCACCTAGCTCTATTTTGAAATATGAGGGTTAATCTTTTCCAATAACTCTAGATCAAATTCCTGAGTTTGAAAAACTCAACAATTTATCAACTAACGTGTACACGATTGAGAAGAAAACAGTGGTTTCGATATTTTTGTGCAAAAATAAAGATAAGGAGCGTTTACATTTATTGATGTTAAAAACTGAAAAAAATTATAGCGATTTCATGATGCAAACTGATAATTTTGAAGAAAAAACAGTTTATCATTTTACTTGGATAAAAAGCTTGTCACGTCCATTTTGCAAAATTCTAGATTAAATCGTGGACATTATTTTTGTGATATATGTATTAATCATTTTACAACTGAAAATTCTTTAGAAAAATACAAAAATTATCGTACTGGTCTAAACTAATGTTTATGAGTATCGTGTCCTCCGGAGGGAGTTGATTCTAAAGAGTTTAAAAATTTGTTGAATAAGGAAGAGGTCCCATTTATAGTTTACGCTGATATTCAATGTTTTTTGGTGGAATCAGAGGAGAAAATATCTGAAAAAACTCAGATTTATCAAAAACACGTTCCTTACAGTATAGGTTATTATCTACATTGTAGTTTCGATGATTCAATATCCTACTACAAGTCATATACAGGGCAAGATTGTCAGTCTTGGTTCATGAAAGAACTTACTCAACTGGCTGAAGATATGAAACCCTGTTTTCTTCATAACCTCCCTATGAATAAACTGTCGAAAGAAGAATGGAGTTCATATTACAAGTCTGAAAACTGTCATATCTGTGAAAAGCCATTTAATCATACAGATATCAGAGTTAAAGATCACTGTCATTTCACAGGGTGTTATCGGGGTCCTGCACATCAAGACTGTAATTTGAATTACAAAAACAGACAGAATGTGCCATGCGTCCTGCACAACCTCAGCGGTTATGACTCACACTTCATCATAAGAAATCTTGTGTCAGATATCAATGGTAGAGTTGATGTTCTACCGATCAATAAAGATCGATACATAGGTTTTACGAAACATCTAGCAGATTTATTCATTTCCTTCAGATTTATAGACTCATTTAGATTTATGTCAACAAGTATAGATAAATTAGCATCTTTTTTGAAACCTGAACAGAAAAAAATTGTTAGGCAGCATTATCAAGATGACAAACAGTTTCAGTTGTTGAACAGAAAAGGGGTGCCTACCCAATGGCTCCAGATGATATCCTTGAGCAATTGAGTGACAATTCTTTTGTTAATGGGTCAAAAGACACCGAGCTGATTCAACATCTGAAAATGTTGAGACCAAGAACAGGAAATGGTGCAAGGGCTCTGAAATTTGAAACAGCAAAACTAACATCGTGTCATAGCCGAGCAACACACAGAGCTCGAAAAGTGGAAGTAGAGGAATATAAAACACTTGGAGTAGTGTTGGAACGGTTAGACAACCTTATTTCTTCCTTTGAAAAGAACCGAGTATCTTTTAAGAGTGAATGTTACTCGTGTGGAAAATATGGACACACTAGTAGAGAATGTCATTCCAGAATGAACAGACGCAGAGATGATAACAGAAACAGAGGAAGCTCATCCTCACCAGCACCTAGGAGGAATCAGGAAAACTACCACCAGTCAGAGTGAAGGCGCAAACTCTGACTGGGGAAATAAAAGCCCCAGGACCGTTTTCATTAGAGGCATTGCAGGTGGAAGCTTATCGGTTAATGGCTCAATCTCAGGACAACCTGTGAAGATAATTGTTGATACTGGCGCTGAAGTATCATTGGTGAGGCCTGATATATTACCAGCATCTAAAATTACTCCAATGAGGTACAATATAACTCTGAAGACAGCAACTGGTCAAAGGAGCTATATTCGTGGAGACGCTGAGATTTTATTGTAAATTGGGAAAAAATTGCAGATCCCACACAAAGTTCTTGTAGCAGACATTACTGATGATTTTATTTTGGGTATGGACGTTGTGAAGAAATATGGATTAGTCTACGAGAAGAATACTGGAATATTAAAGATTGGAAATGAGGAATTCATTCCAAATTATGGCTCCAATGAAAATCAAGTAAGTCTGAAAACAATTCAAGCCTATAAGATACCTGCTTGGTCAGAGCAGATTATCTATGTTAGACCAGAAAACGATACTGGGTGGTGTGTTGGACTCATCGAACATCCCCGTAAGAGTAGCTAATATTAGTAACGAACAGCTAAATATTGAAGAAGGAAAAACAGTGGCTATATTGGAACCAGTGTCGTGGATAGCTCGATGTGAGGAACCATCGGATAAACAGGAAACTAAGAGGAAGTATGTTGATTTCACTAAATTGGAGACTTCATGGAAATATTTATCATCAGAACAGATAAAATTGGCTCGAAAATTTATCCACGAAGAAAGCGACCTCTTTGAAGACCAAGAACTCGAAGGAACTGGTTCAGTTGCCCACCGGATCGACACAGGGAATGCCTATCCTATACGACAAGCTCCTCGAAGACTTCCATTAGCTAAACAATCAGAAGTAGCTGATTTAATCGAATCCATGAAGGAGAAGGGAGTCATAGAAGAGTCATCAAGTCCATGGTCAGCACCTGTTGATCTAGTTAAGAAGAAGGATGGGACAACGAGATTTTGTGTCGATTATCGGAAACTTAATGATGTTACCAAGAAAAATGGCTATCCACCACCCAGAATAGATGAGACATTAACAACACTGGCGGGGTCGAAGCGGTTTTCGACATTAGATCTAAAGAGTGGATACTGACAAGTAAAAATTCACCCTGATGATAAAGATAAAACTGCCTTCTCAACTGGAAGTGGATTGTACCAATTCAATGTTATGCCTTTTGGGTTATGCAACGCACCGGCAACGTTTGAACGACTCATGGAATTGGTTCTGAAAGGATTAACTTGGAAAACCTGTTTAGTATACCTAGATGATGTGATGGTTATGGGAGCATCTTTCGAAGACCTTTTGAAAAATCTGAAAAAAATTTTCAGCAGATTTAGGAATGCTCATTTGAAATTGAATTATAAAAAGTGTTGCCTATTTCAAAATCAGGTACATTTTCTAGGACGTACAATATCATCTAGTTCTAGCGGAATACATACATTAAAGGATAAAGTCGGAGCAGTAAGAGAATGGCCGAGACTAAAAGGCAAACATGAGGTTTGTAGTTAGAAGTTAGAGGTTAGAAGAAGAACTTAGGACAAAATATTACAATGGAAAGGAAAATTAACGAGCAGAAGTGACAAGAAGAATAGTGCTAATACGGGAAACATTCAGAAAACTCACTCATAACCTAAAAAATTCAGACATTCCCATAAATCTAGAACGACAAATTTATTACTCTTGAATTTTCCCGGTTACTAACCACGGTAAGGAGACTATGAGCCTGATAATAAAGAGTGCAAATAGATTGAGAGTTACAAAAACTAGAAAGTTACGTGGCTATCAAACCAGCGAAGTTATTCACATAGACTTTCTAGGTCTATGTACCTATTATCGGAGATTTGTAGATAAGTTTGCTGATATAGCTAAACCATTATATAAACTGACGGAAAATAAAGCCACCTTCAACTGGACAAGAGAGTGTGAGGCAGCATTTCGACAACTTAAAGCTGCACTTTGCTCAAGCCCTATTTTGTCGTATCCCCAGACTTTGAGACTATTTATTCTCGATACTGATGCTAGCAATATGGGCATCGGGTCTGTTTTGTCACAAGTACAAGGAGGCAAAGAAAGAGTCATCGAATACTACAGCAAAACTTTCAACAAATCAGAAAGAAACTATTGGTAAAACATAATAAGCGATACGCCCCCTACCGGTGTCGAATATTACTAGAGCTTGGGTGATAGATTGCTTTGTTTACATCTGTTTACGTGTATTTTATATGAGAAGTTGTTGAGTTTTAATTGTATTTTGGATCGTTTACAAACGGTCAGAAGAGATTAATCACTATTGTTGTGTATCCTATTGTTCATCTTGGGCAAAAAAAAACCCGAATATAGCTTACATACCTTTCCGAAAGCTGGACAATTAAAAGTTGCATTCCAAACAAAGTTGGGAAACAAGGAAATGATGGACAGAAGAGAGGTGTAGATTCATAACTTTAAGATTGAAAAAAATGTCTGAACATAAGAGAGTTGTTCTTCACAGTTTACTGAGAATCATTATTTTCCCTGCGGTAAGTTTGTGGATATTTCCATATAAATTATACCAACTAATGATGTGCAATTTTCAGCTAACCGAAAACGTAGAGTTTTTGAAGTCCAATGCTATTCCAACGAAAAATCTTCCACTTTTATCGGAATCTGAACCTGGGCTATCATCCAGAGATTCTAGATAGTTGTATTTTCTTTCATGTAACAACCAGAAATACTATTAAAATAATAATAATAAATGATGTTTATTTGCACAACCAGAATAACAGTTTATCATAACATCAAGAATAAGAAATAAATCTTGACTCTATAGCTAGGTAAAAACTAAAATATTCAATTATTTAATCAGGAAAAAAGAGATTCTATCAAATATACCAGACTCTCAGAAGTAATGAGTATATAATAACTCATTGCGTTCAAACCATTCAAGCAGAGTATTCATATTAATTCTTCTTTTATTTCATGTTGTTTCTTTCAGTTTTGCTGGTAAGTACTTAGTTTTGTCCATTACACTCAAAATTTCTTCAGTTCGTAATGAAAGTAGACATGTCAGAGATGTTTTCTTTAAACTTTTGAACCCAGGGTCTGGGTGGCTACTGGGAGCGTCGGCAGGTGGCGGATAGCCGAATGACCTGCAGTGCTGGCTGTGCTATCCACAGACACGCTGCAGGTTACCACCGAATAATCAATAAGGTGGCGCTGACCGACCCTCCAATCTAAGGTGTTATGCGATCCGTGCCTATGGATGCATGGCGGTGGGAGAGCACCGTCGTTAACGGAGCCTAGAGGATACCGGGCGACCTCCTCGAGTAATAGCCTTGCCACGCCGTGCGGGGCTCCGGCGTGGTCGACTATTTAATTCCCTTGCTTTTCGTGGGAACAAAATGGAAGATTTTGAGAAAAAAACAAAATCGCGGGAAGTGACCGCAACCCAGGATGCTCAAGAGCGTCCTGGCACCTCTCGCACTCCGAGCTCACCTCGGGAAGCAGAGAGGGAAAAACAAGTAAGAGAAGGAAAACCTTCGGAGCAAGCATCCGGTAAAGGTTCTTCCTCGAAGAAACCCTCCAAAAACAACCGGAGGAAACAAGATCTGCCACCCCCAGGCAAGCCTGATGGTATCGATGATCCGTTGAGAAAAGGCCTCAGCGGAGCAGAAGTAAGATGGTACCTTCGCTTTCTTAAACAGGGCTTGTCACCTGAGGAAGCGAGAAGGAACTCCATCGAGAGGAAGAAGCCTCAAGAGCAACCTCCACAACAGACGGAGAAAAGGGGCCCCAAAACCCAAACTCCCCCTCAACGTCTCAATATTAAGAGGAGGAAGACAGAAGCGGGAAGTCGCACCGCCACTGCTAGGCAAACTGGGCAAACCACCAGTTATGCCGAAGCAGCAAACACAACAAGAGTTGCAGTGCTCCCCAAAAGCTACCCAGGGGAGACGCTGAGTGCTGAGCAACTAACAGCACTTGAAGACGCCATCGTACAGGAGATGGCGCTGGGCGCAGAGTGTAAACTCCAGTTTGGAGGAATTCACTTTCGTCCAAGCATGCTCGTGGTAGACTGCGTCACCAAAGAGACGGCAGACTGGCTGAGGGCAAATGCCCCCAGTCTGAGCACCTGGGGGGGAGCGGAGCTGATGGTGTGCCTGGGATAGGATATCCCAAGGGCGCTCACCATCACTGTGTTCTTCCCCAGGAGCTCGGACTTCGAAATAGAGAAGGTGCTAGCCCTGGTAAGTACACAGAACATGGGGCTTCACACCCATCTATGGAAAGTGCTAGGGAGCAAGAAGGAGGGCAATGGCCAGCTTCTAAATATAGGGATCGATGACGAGTCCTGCGAGGCCATCAAGAAAATGGGACACACCATTTTCTTTAGGTTCGGGAAAATCCACGTTCATGGCCTCCGCAAGGACTCGAGTAAGAAGAAGGAGGAAGAAGAGGCGGACAAGAAACCAGCCCCTGAAGCTGTAGAAAATACAGCCAGTGAAGCCGAATCGACTGGGAGTATGGACCAGGAAATCACGGCGACTCCCAGCGAAGAAGAACAAATGCTGCAGGACGATGAGGAGGCAAGCACTCCAACTCTCCAGTAGCAATGGCTACCCCAACAAAAGTTGCTCAGGTGAACACTCGTCACGCTAAGGGGGCATCAGCCGCCTTATCAAGGGTGTTCTTCAGGGAAAACTTGGGAGTAGTGTTGATCCAAGATCTTTGGGTCAACAGGGGGCAGATCACAGGACTGCCGAACAGAGAAGGTAAGGTAATCTGCGATGTCAGATGTGACAACCCCAGAGGTTGCATTCTTATCAGAAACGATATTAATTATATCTGTCTTTCAGAATTTATGACGAGGGACCTAGTGCCGGTTCGGGCCAAGATCCGCACAGGGCACTCACCCTTCGACATAGTAATAGCCTCAGGATACTTTGCTGGAGATGGGCAAGCACCACCAGAGGAAGTACAGAGGCTATCCGACTATTGCAGCAGGAGCAATCTACCCCTCCTGCTAGGCTGCGATGCAAACGCGCACAACACCATCTGGGGCAGCACGGACACGAATCAAAGAGGTGAGCAACTGCTAGAATTTATACTCGCGGCTAACCTTAACGTACTTAATGTGGGATGTGTTCCCACCTTTGTAACTAGGGCTAGACAAGAAGTATTAGATTTAACGCTCGACAGCCCGAGCATTAGTAAATTGGTAAGGAAATGGAGGGTTTCAGACGAACCATCTCTCTCCAACCATAGAATCATTATGTTCAACGTGGAAGGGCTTGTAATACAAACATCCTTCACTAGAAATCCTAGAAACACAGATTGGGAAAAATGCATCACCAATCTAAAATGTAACCTAGAACAGATCAACTTCGACAGCAACAGTCATATCGAATTTGAGCAGACCCTAGAGGAAGTTAATGGGGCAATCATGGATGCAAAAGAAAATAAATCACACAGTAGCACCATTTGGTGGAACAACCACCTGTCAAATCTAAGATTCGAAGTCCGCCGCCTATTCAACAAGGCGAAGCGGCACGGAGACTGGCAGGGACACACCGAAAGGCTGACAGAATATAATAAAGAAATGAGGAGAGCCAAAAGAAACAGCTTCAGGAGCTTCTGTGAGACAATCACATGAAGCCCCGCAGCAGCCAGATTGCACAAAACCATGGCAAGAGGCAGACAGCAAGGACCAATGTCAGAAGAACAAATGGTAGCTACACAGAGAATGAAGAGCAACGAGCTCTCATCTTACTGGAGACGCACTTTCCAGGTAGCATACCATGTGAACCCGGAAGATCACGGGAAGAACCAGGCAGGGCCAAACGAGTGCAAAAACCATATGCACTCCCCAGAGGCTGAAATGGGCAATTAACTCCTTCCAACCATTCAAGTCACCGGGAATTGACGGCATATTTCCGGCCCTTTTGCAAAAAGGGCAGACGGAATTACTGCCGTTCATTATTAAAGCAGCCAGATTTAGTCTGGTGCTCGGGTACATACCGAGCACCTGGAGGAGAGCACGGGTAACCTTCATTCCCAAAGCAGGAAGGAAGGACCCCACCCTCCCGAAGTCATTCAGACCAATCTGTCTCACATCCTTCCTACTGAAGACACTGGAGAAGATGGTTGATAACCACATTAGAAGCAAGATACTGGAGAAGGTGCCATTGCACCCCGGGCAGCATGCATACAGGGCGGGCAGATCAACGGAAACCGCTCTTTATGTGCTCACCGAAAACATCCAGAAATCACTTGAGTATAAAGAAATGGCCATTTGCGCCATTTTAGACATAGAGGGGGCATTCGACAACACCTCTCGCGAAGCAATAAAAAGGGCCCTAATGAACAAGGGAGTGGACAGAACCACATCCAGATGGATGTGCCAAATGCTGGCTACAAGAACGGCCGAAACGAAGGTGGGCGAAAACACCTTTCGGATCAGTACAAACAGGGGATGCCCACAAGGAGGGGTACTATCACCTCTGATGTGGAGTCTTGTAGTGGACGAATTACTCGAAACACTGACCGGGAACGGAGTCACTTGCCTCGGCTATGCTGACGACATAGTCATCATGGCCAAAGGTAAATTCGAAGGAACCCTCTGCGACCTCATAGAAAGGGAGCTAGAGACTACCAGAAGGAGGTGCCTCTCGGTGGGATTGAGAATTAACGCATCAAAAACCACAGTGGTACCCTTCACTAGAAGAACAAAGCTTCAGCACTTAATGACTATTCGTCTCGACGGAGCAGACGTAGAATGGCAGCAAGTTGTGAAGTATCTAGGGCTCACCCTAGACTCAAAACTACTCTGGAACATGCACGTAGAAAAGATCGTTAACAAGGCAAAATCATCACTGATGGTGTGCAGGAACATCGCAGGAAAAACGTGGGGCTGTAACCCATCAATACTGCGATGGATGTACACCATGATAGTGAGACCTATGATCACCTACGGAGCAGTAGTGTGGTATGGCAGAACCGAACTCACCACAGCAAAGAAAACCTTGGAGAAAGTGCAAAGACTAGCATGTCTTTCTATAACAGGAGCAATGAGATCGACTCCAACAGCAGCACTAGAGGTCGTTCTGGACCTCACTCCTCTCCACATCATGGTGAGGAGAACTGCTTGGGGAGCAAACCTCAGGATGGCTAAAGTTGGACTCAAAGGTGCTGCATACGGTACAAGGGACTCAACCCTTACCGGAAGTGCACACCTTGCTGACCTCCCAACTGACGAAATTACCAGGAAATTTAGTTTCAAGAAATTATTTCGAACGGAACTAAATACCAAGAAGGAATGGAGCATAGAATCCATTCGAGCACTGGAGAAGAATACCATAATATGGTATACTGACGGGTCTAAAACTCCCGAAGGAACTGGAGCAGGAGTCTTTGGGCCTCGTAC
The DNA here is from genome assembly GCA_030704885.1 of Cynegetis impunctata. Lineage (NCBI taxonomy): Eukaryota > Metazoa > Arthropoda > Insecta > Coleoptera > Coccinellidae > Cynegetis > Cynegetis impunctata. The sequence goes on from JARQZK010003713.1 coordinate 184,647, forward strand.
CAAATACTCAGAACCCATGGGTCAATTCCCCAGTATTTTTCAAGCGGAAATTCACGCCATAGAAAGGTGCATTCAGTTCAACCTCGATAGGAAATACCGGAAACAGGAAATTGCGATCCTCTCCGATAGCCAAGCAGCCATCAAAGCGTTGAGCAATTATAACATCAACTCAAAGATGGTTCGTGAATGCCTAGACAAACTAAACGATCTGGGCAGGAACAACAAAATGATCCTCCTCTGGGTGCCGGGGCACGTCGGAGTGAAGGGTAATGAACAAGCAGACATCCTGGCACGAAATGGTGCGTCAACGCCACTAATCGGGCCAGAACCTTTCTGCGGACTTGGAAAATCTTACTTCCAAGAAGAACTCAATAAAGCTGAAGAAGCAATGAGAGCAACATACTGGCAAAGACTTCCAGGACTGAGGCAGGCCAAAGATCTTCTCGGAAAGTTCAACCGAGCAAGATCGAAGACACTGATTAACCTCAGCAAAACTAGTCTAAAGACAATCGCAGGATTTCTTACGGGGCATTGCAGACTCAAAGAACACCTAAGGAAGCTAGGTTTAGAGGGGGACAGCACCTTCAGATTCTGCAAGGAACGTCCAGAAACACCCCACCATATATACTGATGGAGTGCTATGCTGTGCACCATGAAAGACTGAACACACTGGGATCATACCAGCTGACTGTAGAAGAAATACCACGAATAGACCCCCTTAAAATCCTCAAATTCCTGAAGGTATTGAGGCTTAAGGGGCTGCTGTAAAACGAGAACACATTGAGAAGCAGAAGAAGATGGGGCACAATAGATCTAATAAGGTCGCAGCGCATCGGTCACCATCCACACATACCAATACCAATAAACTTTTGAAAGTTTTTTTATTTTTTAAATCATACAGCCTTTTCATGAGGTATACATAGTTCCTTTAACCAATTAATTTATTCGTCTTCTACTTTATTTTATTATTGATTTTAATGTTCAATGATAAAAACTCAGTGTAAATTTCAACTTGATTTAGGTAGGTTATTTACTGCTGAACAGAGTTAATATTGTCCTCAATCGAAACACAATGGACCACTAGAAAATACGAAGTCCAAAAAAACACAAATTACGAAGCTAAACGTTCGAAAACTCAAAATGAAATGAGCGTAAGTACCATTACCAATCAATGTAAACAAACAGCTAATGGCCCATGCTCTAGTACCGATATTAGCCGTTCCGGCGCTACGATTTTAATTTCGGACGCCAATTGCGTTACTCGAAAGGAGTTGTTAGCTCTGATGAAATCCATAGAGCATTTTCACAAGTACCTTTATGGAAGTAGATTTTAGGTTCGGACTGACCATGCAGCACTCAAATGGCTATTGCAGATGAAGATTCCAGAGAGTCAAATCGCAAGATGGATAAAAAGACTGCAACAATATGACTGTAAAGTAGAACATCGACGAGGAAAAATCCATAATAATGCTGATGCTTTATCCAGACGACCATGCAAGGAAGAATGTCGCCACTGCAAGAAAATTGAAATGAAAGAAGGACTTATCGATTCAAGGAGAACTACCATCGATTTAAAACAGGGATGGACGACAGAAGAATTAATTTAAGCACAGGAACAAGATCCTGAAATAAAGCATCTCAGAGAGTGGAAAAGACTCGACCGTAGACCCACCTGGAAATATATTTCAACAATGGGCGCTAATACGAAGGCACTGTGGGAGCAATGGGATTCCTTAATTTTTGAGAATGGGAAAGTCCGGATGGTAAAGAAATCAAAACCCTCTTAGTGGTACCAACCAGCAAAGTGCAAGAACTTCTACAAGAAATTCACGGTGGAAACTCAGGAGACTATTTTGGCGTGAATAAGACAATTGCAAGGATAAGGGATAATTTTATTGGGTCTACTGCCGTGATACGTAGAAGCTTGGTGCAGAAAATGTCCAACATGTGCAGCCACTAAGGGACCCTCAAAGAGAACTCATGGAAAAATGGAGAAATACAATGTAGGGCTTCCATTTGAGAGAATCGCTATATATGTTGCCGGGCCTTTTCCAACTTCTAACGATAGAAATAAATATATACTGGTTGTCATGGATTACTTCAGCTCTTCCGAACTAAGAGTCTAAGACTGTGGCACGTGTACTGGTAGATCAGTTAATATCCCGATAAGGGACGAAATTTCAAAAGCGAAGTTTTTAAGAAAGTGATGGAGATATTGAACATCCGAAAGACCAGAACCACTCCATTACATCCACAGTCTGATGGAATGGTGGAAAGATTCAATCGCACGAACAATACCTGTCGAAGGTTGTCGAAGGGACAGACATTTGCCAGTGCTGCCGATGGCTTATCGAGGATCGGTTCATGATTCCACAGGTCATACTCCAGCAAAGATACTTTTTGGAAGAGAATTACGTTTACTATGTGATTTGCTGTTCGGTACTCCCGAAGATACACCATTGGAGGTAAAGACTTATGCAGATGAATTGATACTGCACCTAAGCGAGATACATGAGCACGTGCGGGATAAGATAGATGCTATAAGAATGAAGACCAGGTAAGATTTGAGGGCAAACTCAGCCGGATTTAAAGAAAGAGATTTAGTATGGTTGTACAATCCCCAGCGAAAGAAAGGGTTATCACCCAAATTGAGCCAGAATTGGGAAGGAACCTATAAAGTCACAAAGAGGATAAATGATGTTGTCTACAGAATCCAACGCACTCCTAGGACGAAGCCTAAAGTTGTACATTTAGATATGCTAGCAAAGTATCACGGGGGAGGTGTACCAGAAGATTTTGATCGGGACGATCAAACTTAAGAGGGGGACAGTGTTACGGAAATAGCTAGAGCCGACTCTGTGTTCTGGAATATTCGATGAACGTTGAAGTAACCGCCCTCTTAATTCGAAAACTAGAACATTCTAGATGCTTCTCGAAGGAATGACAAGACATATAAAAGCGACCATAGAAGAGACGGGGGATAGTCTACAGTGAACTACCTTATAAAAGAAGAACGAAGCTTGTGTTTTGAAAAAAAGAGAAGCGGCTGAATGTCACCACGGTTTGTAGAATAATACGGTTGCCTCGTAACTTTTAACCAATCATGACACGGCCAGTCGTGACGTCACAAGTATGCTGTTGGCAAATTCTCAGCATCTCAAGTGTAATGAAAATAATGTTTTTAATAATTACAGGGCAAGTTTATTAAAATCGAGACAAAGAACAATGAATGATAACTAAAAGTATATTTTCCATTAAAATATTAAAACTTAAACGAAGGCGGTATTATATGAATTACACGATGAATGTTTATTTGTACCTATATTATAGTTATTTTGGGTCTTGAATAAGACGAAGTATTACGACAAAATATATTTATATCAAAATACAAACACAACAAAGAAAAAATGGTTTAAAATTAATTAACACACCTAAGTTATAATTGAATTGTATAAGTATATTATTTATATAGAACAATGATAATAGAATAATAGATTATGTTACAGTTTTTCTCATTTTTTTATAAAATCTTCTAGCTTCATCGGTGTCACGTTTTCTTTTATTCAACGAAAGTTCTTCAGATTTCTTTGAATTAAGGTATTTTATCCTGATAAATACTCTCTGTCGAACAAATGAATAAATTAATTTTTTGGCAATAAGTGGTTCTTTTTTACATATGAAATTAGTTGTACGTTTCACAATTTTTGTTTTAATTTTGAATTGATCTTTATTTACTTTAACGAACCACTCATCCAAACGTTCAACATCACTTTGCCAAGAAGATGAGGGCTTAGTTAAGCCACCAAACGAAAGGCTTCGTACCCATGATGGCATTGCATAAGAATGAAGGTTCGTTTTTCCTCTTTCAACTTCATTCTCTTACTTCTTTCACTAATATTCTGTTCAGGAGCCAATGGAAGATTAAGTGATGGAATAGCTAAAATATATACAATAAAACACCCATTTTTTTCGGGCAAGATTTCATTGACAACTTACCTGTTTCTTTGAGTCTTTTTGGCAATTTATTTGTTATCTGAGCTTCAATCATGTCTTCATATTGATCCAGCGCAAAATATTTACTGCAGACACGTTTATTATTTGGATCAAAGGGGCCATTTCTTCGACAAAGACGAACCCATTGTTTTAAAAACTTTTTTTTGGGGGAAAGTAAAAAATCTTATTAATTCTCCTTCCTTTTTCGCCCTTTCACTGTTACTTTTACAAGTAGCCACACTACAAATTGTTCCAGTCATTTCTACAATAGAATATCAAAAAAGCATTTCAAATTATAGAGTAAAAATTTTTTCATTATTACCTGACTCTCCGCGATGAAAGAAATATAGTACTTAGTCGAATTAAATTCAAAATAGTCTATAGATACACTAATAAAAATTATAAATAAAAACAACACGAAAACTCCAAAAACTTCAATTTAAACCACAATAATCAACAGTCGGTACAACAAAAGAAAACTACGGAAACGTCGGAAACTCGTAATATAACGCGTAACGGTCAGCCTCTAGCATACTGGTGACGTAGCCTGTGACGTATTACCCGCGATGTTGCCGGCAAAGTGAGGTAACCGTATTATTCTACAAACCGTGGAATGTCACAGCCCGTACCAACGTTGCCAGGTTTCGATAGAAGGGGGGTACATTTGAAAATCTTCATACTCTTATGAACTATTCTGTAGTTTCATTTTGTGTGAAAAAAAAATTATGTGATCTGATACAAATTTATTTCCAAATAGGTACAGTAGTTATTTTAAATACCACAAAAAAATATGAGTATTAGTACATATGATCATGTAATAAACCCTCTAATACTTGTTTTTCGGCTTCATTTGGTTTTTTAAAATAGCCAACATGTTTTTTTTTTTTTTTTGGTTGAAAAGAAACTACTTTGTCTGTCAATTTTTTTATTGGCAGGTTCCTTAATGGTAGATTGTAAGGGCTCAAATTTGGCGGAGCTTTTACTTTTGTCCATATTTAACATCTCCTTAGCAATTTTAATGTGTTGGGAAATTATTCCAATTTCCTCAAAACAAACATTGTTATTATCTATTTGGTTAATAATAGTTATAGCATCATCCTTAATCTGATTTTTTCTTACTTGGATATTATCTTTTGGCTTTTTAAATGAATTTATTAAATTTTGAGAATTATCAAGTAAAACAGTATCGTTGATAATCGCCTCTGTGACGGATAAAGGTAACGTACAGTTTAAAACAAAAAAATGAATATGCTTGCAAATGATAGATCTAATTAAAAAATCCATGCAAGTACATTTGTAAGTATGTATGCAAATATTACAGAAATTGCATTTAATATAACAGCAAGATTCTTTGGATTCATTTTTGTATACAAAATATTTTTCACTATTTTCTGTATTCACAATTAAAGTTTCATTTTCTGAATTGTTAACAATTTTTAAATTCTGCGATACTGTGGCAGCTCGATGACACGCATGAATCTTCATCATATGCTTTGTGGTTTTTCCTTTTGTAAGTTTAATTAAGCGATCCACACATTTTTCGTGTATAAAGACAATTAGCATGTGAATGCTTTTATCCATTCGCTTAATTATTTTTCCATCAAAGTATAAATACTTTATATTTCTATGCATATTTTCCAGATGCATATTTGTATTTATGCCACATTGTTTCCTGTAAGCATATGCCCACTGCTGTTTAATAGAAACATAGTTTTCTATAAAGTATACATTAAATTCTGCCAGAGTTTCATTCTGGAGGAACATTAAAACATTTGATAATTTCTTTTCAAACTATTCTTCACTTAAGGTATACTGTAAAGACTTCAAATGTTTATATAAAAGCTTCCTCTGTTCTTTACAAACAACTTTATTTAATTTTTTTTGCCAGCATTTATCTACATGCCACGAACAATATAATTGGAATTCTGCGGGTCCCATAATATTTCGCCAGGCATTATAGAATGCAGGTGCAATATCACTCATAAATACTTTACAATGAATGCTAACAATTTTTTCTTTGATTTTTTGGAAAAATATTTCAAAAATGTATGTATCTTTTTTATTTGAGTACATACAAGAACCAGGAAACCCCCACCCAAACTCATCAACAACTAATAGTGTGGTCATCTCAAAGTCATACGCATTTAGGCCATGAGTACTATCAACACATATGATACTATTAGCAATACTTTCTAAAATATGATGCTGAGCGGAGCTCATGAGGATTATACAAAAATCTTCTTTTTGTAGATAATAACCTTCCAAACACTGTCCTTGCTTTTTATAAAAAATAATAGGATTTGATTCTGGGTGTTGGAAACATTCATTTACCCATAAATCGACACTTGTGACATCATGATTATGTCGAACACCATCATATACGTGAATGCCATATGTTGTTTTAATATTATTTATATCTTTTCGTGTTAATAAATCCTTGCCCTGCATTTGCTTCTTCTCACTACCAATACATTTTCGTTCATCCATAAGAATTCTAAAATAAAGAACATTGATATGATAGAGCAGGTAAAACATTGAACTATAACATAGGTAATTCAAATGTTAAGTAAATCAATTTAAAAAATGTGGTAATACATACTTAGTATGAAAGTTAGATATAATATTAAAATGATTAACAAAACTAAATTTGATTTTACTACGTTTATTATCACAAAATATTTTGAAAAATATAATACTGCGATTGCAATTTCGGTCACTAGACCATCATCGGGCAGATTGAGTTAAGAACTAGTTCTTAGTTAAAAACTAGTTCTTAACTCAATCTGCCCGATGATAGTCTAGTGACCGAAATTGCAATCGCAGTATTATATTTTTCAAAATATTTTGTGATAATAAACGTAGTAAAATCAAATTTAGTTTTGTTAATCATGTTAAATTATCACATTGTAACGACGGATTCCATCAACTATAATATTAAAAGTTAAAAACGAAAATGTCAAGAAAGTTCTTCTGAATGTGACAAATGCTAATTTAGATTTTGTTCATTTTTACTGTGTCACTTAATTTAAATGTCTGTTCTTTAGACCTTAATTAAACAAAATAACAAAATGAAAATTTTGTTATTATATAAATAAACATTATTTATGGAACAATGAACGGCTGCTTTATTTAATTTCGGTCTAAAGAACAAAATTGTGGATTATTAATGTAGAAAGTTAGAAATATTACCTCGATGGAGTCACACCAGCTATGAGCTTCTGTGCAACCTTTTCCTTCGCAAGTTTTGGTAAACGAATATGCTGAACCAAAGTATTATGTCCACCTATGCGTCTTTAGCATGGTGGACAAAAACCGAAGAGGTCACCACACGCAACCGGCTGCAAAAACTGCAAAGGCTGGCCTGCATTGGTGTAACGGGAGCTATGCGTACAGCTCCCACAGCAGCGCTTGAGGTTATACTCGATCTGCCTCCCTTACATATACATGTGAGGAAATGCAGCATGCTGGAAGCAATGAGAATATCCCTCAACGGGAAGCTCCTACCTGGAAACTGGGTTGGACATATGAGGATACTGAGTCAACTGGATTCAAAACTCCTGGCAAAACCATCGGATGTTATGCCAACAATCTTCGATTTCGAAACGCCCTTTGAAACGGTCATAGCTGACCGTCCTAGTGCAATAAGTTTCGTTAATCGTTTGGACAAAAAGTCTTCCATATGGTTTACCGATGGATCAAAAACAGAGAGAGGCACTGGCATTGGGGTATATGGACCTAAACTGAGGATCTCTAAATCCTCAGAAGTGAACCCTCTATTCTACAGACCGAAATAATGGCTGTTTACGTATGCGCTCAGGAGTGCCTCAAAATGAACCTCAAAGGGGCGCATATCTACATCACCACGGACAGCCAGGCCACGCTGAGGTCCCTGGAATCACAAAGCCAGGGATCTCTACTGACATGGGAGTGCCGTAATACCATAAAGCAACTGGCCAGAGGCAATAAAGTGACTCTACTGTGGGCGCCAGGGCACTGTGGTGTTGAAGGAAATGAAAAAGCCGATGAACTTGCAAAAAGTGCATCAAGGTTAACACCTGCTGGACCTGAGCCTTTTTGTGGTCTTGGAAAAGACCAATATAAGGCAGCGGTTCAACAATGGGAGTTGGATAATAGGGTAACCCTCTGGAGAAACACTCCTGGACTCACGCAGTCAAAGAAGTTCGTAAAGATTTCACAGACCTACGCCAGAAAGCTCCTGAGGCTGTCACGAGCTGAGCTTCGGGCGATGGTTGGACTGCTGACAGGGCACTGTCGATACAAGTACCATTTGTACCGTATGGGAAAGTCGGCAGATGATATTTGTAGGCTCTGTGGATCAGAAGCAGAAACAGCTGAACACATGGTATGCAAGTGTCCAGAGTTGGCGGGACTAAGAACCACTCATATGGGGAAACCTGTTCTGGATACCCATGAGGTAATGGCCAAGGCCCCCAAGGATGTTGTCGGATTTATCAACACCATTGACGACCTCCTTGGGTTTCAATGAATGGGTAGGGTAGAGAACAAAAGATCTACATGGTCGCAGTTCCCGGAAGGCTAACCGAGCCACAACGACCCCGGTCCAAATAATAATAATATGTCCATAGTGAATATAATAATAATTAGCTACAATAGAGCCACTGGTTAGATGACGCCTTACAACAATTTGACTTGTACAGTATTTATTTAGTTTACAAGAACCATTAAGTTTTGTTATTTTTGATTTGATTTTCTTCTCTATAATCTTACCTATGGAAATTTCATCAATTAAAATTGCAAATGTTAATTTTTAAAATTTGTTTCTTACCAGATCGGTTGCAGGTGAAATATATGGTTTTGAATTCATCATTGGAGCAAGTGGCAGATTTAAAATACTGTATTGTTTTGTCACTCTCTTCCTGCATTAACCATATCAAAAATTCTGTAATAGGAGGTAATGATTATTCAAAATAATTGTAAAAATACACTGCGTTTGTACCCGTTAATATGTGGTTGAATGGAGACATAATCGGATATGTATAGTTAATTAATTTGAATAAAATACTTGCCTTCATAAGAAGAGAACTTCAATACTTCCATTAAAGTATTATTTAAATTATGTTTATCATGCAAATGCTGTCTTAAGTTGCTATTGTTTATAAATGATAGACTACATTCACTACATTTAAAATTATGCACTGTTTCTTCATAAGATATTATATTTTTATTTTCAAGATTATGTTTTTCACGAACATGACGATTTACACTACTCTGACTTGAAAATATTCTATCACAAATTTGACAGCATACAGGCATTATGATTATTAGTAAAACAACTAAATACAAGTTCAAAATCAAAAATGGAAAAGGCGCAATAGACAATCGGGCGGCACTGAATTATTTGTTCTGATTAACCTGATGATAACCACAATTCCAGAACTGTCACGAAAATGTCATTCCGTTCAAAATTTGGTAACGTCGGTACGGGCTGTGCACGGTTTGTAGAATAATACGGTTACCTCACTTTGCCGGCAACATCGCGGGTAATACGTCACAGGCTACGTCACCAGTATGCTAGAGGCTGACCGTTAGGCCGGCCGCACATTTCCTACAATCGGTTCCGATTGTCTGAAACGATTGTCGGATCAGGGCATCTGACGCTCAAATACCTATGCTTTTATAGGATCATATCGCACACCTACGATCCGATATCGGATCGGACGTCCGACTCGGATGCACGAGCAGTGCGTCCTACCAATCGGACCGATAAAAAGTCTGATCCGACTACCGGAAGGCAAGCCGCGCATTGTTTTTCCATAGTCTACCGCAAACATACGATTATTTCTGTCAGTTTTTGACAGGCAGTATAGAAAAAGGAATTGTCAAACCATGTGCGATACTGAAAATTTGATTACCACGGTCGAAAAATATCCCTGCTTGTGACATGCAAATAAAATCGGACTTATTTTGTCGGCAGTGTGCGCTAGTGGTCCGATTTGAAATCGTTTCAGACAATCGGATCCGATTGTAGTAAATGTGCGGCCGACCTTACGCGTTATATTACGAGTTTCCGACGTTTCCGTAGTTTTCTTTTGTTCTACCGACTGTTGATTATTGTGGTTTAAATTGAAGTTTTTGGAGTTTTCGTGTTGTTTTTATTTATAATTTGTATTAGTGTATCTATAGACTATTTTGAATTTAATTCGACTAAGTACTATATTTCTTTCATCGCGGAGAGTCAGGTAATAATGAAAAAATTTTTACTCTATAATTTGAAATGCTTTTTTGATATTCTATTGTAGAAATGACTGGAACAATTTGTAGTGTGGCTACTTGTAAAAGTAACAGTGAAAGGGCGAAAAAGGAAGGAGAATTAATAAGATTTTTTACTTTCCCCCAAAAAAAAGTTTTTAAAACAATGGGTTCGTCTTTGTCGAAGAAATGGCCCCTTTGATCCAAATAATAAACGTGTCTGCAGTAAATATTTTGCGCTGGATCAATATGAAGACATGATTGAAGCTCAGATAACAAATAAATTGCCAAAAAGACTCAAAGAAACAGGTAAGTTGTCAATGAAATCTTGCCCGAAAAAAATGGGTGTTTTATTGTATATATTTTAGCTATTCCATCACTTAATCTTCCATTGGCTCCTGAACAGAATATTAGTGAAAGAAGTAAGAGAATGAAGTTGAAAGAGGAAAAACGAACCTTCATTCTTATGCAATGCCATCATGGGTACGAAGCCTTTCGTTTGGTGGCTTAACTAAGCCCTCATCTTCTTGGCAAAGTGATGTTGAACGTTTGGATGAGTGGTTCGTTAAAGTAAATAAAGATCAATTCAAAATTAAAACAAAAATTGTAAAACGTACAACTAATTTCATATGTAAAAAAGAACCACTTATTGCCAAAAAATTAATTTATTCATTTGTTCGACAGAGAGTATTTATCAGGATAAAATACCTAAGAAAACGTGACACCGATGAAGCTAAAAGATTTTATAAAAAAATGAGAAAAACTGTAACATAATCTATTATTCTATTATCATTGTTCTATATAAATAATATACTTATACAATTCAATTATAACTTGTGTGTGAATTAATTTTAAACCATTTTTTCTTTGTTGTGTTTGTATTTTGATATAAATATATTTTGTCGTAATACTTCGTCTTATTCAAGACCCAAAATAACTATAATATAGGTACAAATAAACATTCATCGTGTAATTCATATAATACCGCCTTCGTTTAAGTTTTAATATTTTAATGGAAAATATACTTTTAGTTATCATTCATTGTCCTTTGTCTCGATTTTAATAAACTTGCCCTGTAATTATTAAAAACATTATTTTCATTACACTTGAGATGCTGGGAATTTGCCAACAGCATACTTGTGACGTCACGACTGGCCGTGTCATGATTGGTTAAAATTTACGAGGCAACCGTATTATTCTACAAACCGTGCGGACTGTGACATTCAGCCACGGTTTCTAGAATAATAGCCGCTTCTAAAAAAAGTAGTGACAGTTATTGAAAATTGTGGTTATTGTCAGAATTACTGGTGTAAATACTGATTTGTTTATTAATTGAATTTAGTTAGTTATTGGAAATCATCCTAGCGAACCCCGAATTCGTAACAATACCATAGATATGTACTATATTTTTATATGGTCATTTCTGTGAAACATATGCAAGTTCCCGTTTAATTATTTGAAGTCGGCAACAGCGTAGTAGGGATATGACCTCGATTCGGAAAAATCGATTAGTCAATAATCGATTTTTTTTGTTTAGAGATAAATCGATTTGTGAAAAATCGATTTAAAAGAAAAATAATCGATTTTTCTTTATACTTCGACCTTCTATACGAAAAATGTCCATTCGATGTATTAGTGGAAATATATTATGAATATTTAATTTTAATTTAATTAAAGTGAAAATTATTCAAGATAATAAGTATGAAAAAATAGCCAAATGGACCATTTTCAGATTTTCTTACTTTCGCCAGCAACTTTTAAGTAGGAGTTTTACTAGAGGAAGACATTTTTATGGTTTACGACAATTATTTTGACACTTCAAAGATGAAAATAGATAATATACTATATAATATAGAGTACAGATATATATTAAAATTTCTATGATAAAAACAAAAAAGATCAACTCATTATATATTAGTACGTACAGATGGCGCTGATTTTTTTATCAACTTGTTCAGTAAACTTATCCATTTTTTCATCCATCGCACACTGCACAGATAGCACCCTTTACAAAAATCGATTTAAAATGTGTAATTCTTATAATCGATTTATTAAAAATCGATGTTTACCATTAGTAAAATCGATTATAAAAAATCGACAATGAAAAAAAAATCGATTAAAATAAAAATCGATTATTTATTCACATCCCTACAGCGTAGAGAGACTCCATTGTCGTCATTGATACGGATCTTAGTTTTAAAACGTCAATGATCAGAGGATGATGGTTTCAGATTAATTTACTTGTGAACTGGATTATACTGTTTATCTTTTCAGAATTGTGTTTTTCGTTGTTATCAGTTCCTAGTTTTTGTGTTTTTATATAGTATTAATGAACCATTTTGACGTGCTTGGTTGTATGATATCAAAACAAAGGAAATATTTCTGGAATCCATTATTTTTAGTGAGTGATATGAATTTGAATCTTTGATGACAAATACAGATTGGAGACAGAAAAACTCTAACTAATTAATTATTTGTCCATGACTGACTATTATAATTCATTTTAAGTTTGACGAAAGCTAGGCATGACATCCGGATGAGAGCATTGGGAAGGGATCCTACTGTGTGGAGCTCTTGAGTGCAAAAAACGTAATTTGCAGTAAACATTTTTCCCCAAATGACGTATACATCAAGAGCAATCGAATGTGTTTTAGACAAAATGCAGTTCCAAGCCTTCTTTTGAGCAAAAAGAATCAGGATTCAATCCAACGAAGGTCAGAATAAGTAAAAACATATTTAATTTTAGTGGACAAAAAATTGAATTCGTAAGTCGATCAAGCCACTTTTTTCTTATCTTGCGAATTAAGTTTTTAGGTTGAGTTTTTTTCCATATTTATTAAATAAGTAGGTATAAGGTAAAAGTTCCATATAAAAGGTCTAAGAAGATTGATAGTTTTAAAACTATATAATTTAACTATAATCATTGTATAAAACTTCCTTCTGCAAACTCTGTTATTCATACCAACTAACTATTTTACAATTATTTTCAGGACTCTTCAAGAATTCCATGGTAATAAAATGCAGAATGTGAATCCTCTTATAGAAATGAATGATAACCTGGAGGTAGTTTTTGTTGAAAACAAAGAAAATTCTTCTTATTTCTTGCACTCCTACTATTGAAATTGGAAAAAGGTAAGATAATTATTCATGAAATTTGCCTATGCATTAATTAATATTATTTCATAAAATTGATTTATTAACAGAAAGATTTTTTTGAAAACACTTCATCTTTTTTATATGCTAAAATATCAGAAATTTCATATAATTGCCATATTCAGTAGTTTCAATTCCAATTTTTAAAATAATTGGTTTCAAAATATTACAACAAATGTACAATAATCATTTTCTGGTAGCAATTTTATTTTTATTGAAGATAAAACAGTGGAGGTAATGAAGGACAATTGAAAAGAGCCAGAAGAAAGATCAAAATAAGGCACAATAATTAAGTAAGTCACTTCTTAACTTTATTACTGAAATATTTTTCTTGATGTTCTATCCATCATCCCTTTACACCTCTACTAGTATATACTTAATATAAACTACCAGTATTGAAAATTCATTTCTCTATTTGAATGATTTAAAATAAACAAAAGTGTTTTTTTCTGTTTTAGTAAAATCAAACTCCAAAAAAATGTCCATAGAAGTATTTTATGTGTATTACATATTATGAATTTCATATTTTCAGTGCCTCCACCTCACACCTTGCTCATAAACTGAAGCTGGTAAATATTGGAAAAACCTTGGCCCAGAAAAAGATAAAGAAGAGAGTCACCAACCTAAAGCAGATAATGGAGATGATGTTGAAGAGAAAAGAGTTTTTTTCTGAAAGTGGCATTGAATTGATGTAGCCAACATATATTGAAATGTCGAAATATCTACTGCTTCCAGAAGTGACACATTATTTAAAACTCTGTATTTTTTCTCCTTTTATTCTATGAATAACATGTATAGTTGATCATGTACATTCGGAATTGTTCAAAATATATTGTATTACTTGTATTTTTAATAATCTTAATCCATTAGAGAAAAGAGAATACATTGAAAAAAATAACATAATATAAAGTTATAAGGAACAAATATATAAAGAGATACATTCATTAAAGTTTTAGATTCCTCTTATAAAGATTGGTAGTTAATTAAACAACTGTATACCCCTATAAGATAGACTTTTTAAAAAAAAAGATGTAAGATGAGGCTTTATTCGAAGAAGGTTATCATGCCTTGTCTAATAGTTACGATTGTCAGAAGTCATTCAGATTGTTTTTGATGTTTTGAATTTATATATATCAGAGGCGGCTATTCGAAGGCTCCTCCTCAATAATATTCCGTGTATCACTACTATATTATATTGAATAGTCCGCATATTCATATTAACCAAAATCATATTATTTTATGCACCTACCTTCCTTTCAACCTACATTATATAATTTATTATGTCGATAGAAGGTATTCACATTTACTGCATTTTCATTCATTTCAAGATTTGTGGCAACGCTGCAGAGGCTTAAAAAGGTATATTTTCAACGTTCATTATGCCTGCCACAGAAAATCAAACAACGGTGCAAATACTGCGAATGAATACTTCATTGCGATAGAAAAGGAAAACACATGTAAATGGCAACACCGATGGAACCTAAGTCTCACACAATGTCGATCAATCACAACTGTAGACTTTCGGGTAAAATCGAATGGAAAGCATTAATCGTAGTCGTAGTGACTAGTGGACGAAATCAGTTTGATTATTTATTTTGCTCGCGTATTGTTGTTAAAATAAGTTCGGTTACTGAAGTTAATTTTAAAATTTTCAATGTTGACTTAGTGGAATATTTGTTATCCCATAACTTTAGTGCACTAAGTTATGACGATAAAGTTTTAATGAAAACATTGCGACCTACCCCGGAATTAAACAATTTGGTGCAGCGTAACAAACAACAGAATCGCGGTTTTAATATCAGAAATTATGAGACATCCATGGCTAACCGGATCACAGGTCAAAAATAAATTATTTTGTTGGCAGTGTTTACTTTTTACTAGGGAAAATGTCCCTGTTTGGCACTGGCAAAACAATATTCACTTCTCAGCAAAAACTCTCCCATCTGGTCAGATCCGTCGAGGATAAAATTCCTAACGAAAATCACGGTGTTTATGAGATTCCCTGTTCCAATTGTCCTCGTTCTTATATAGGACAAACGAACCGACGAATTCAGGTCCGTGCCAAAGAACATTCACTTTCGGTAAGACACCCGGATATCGCCAACGCCCTTTCCCAACATCACACCCAAACAGGCCACATTATCGATTTCCCCAATACAAGAACTATTGCTCCCGTCCGATCTTTCAAATCCCGAATTTTCCGTGAAGCTGTAGAAATAGAAAAACGTCCAAATTGTTTGAACACCAGAGATGACAGTCACAGACTCCCATCAGCATGGAAACCACTTCTGAGTGGTCGCCATGTCACACCCAAGCAGAGTGCTTCCCGCACTGATGAGCGTGAGAAACCGGCCCCCACCCTTATAAATACGGCCACGCGACGATCGGCCCGTCAGTTGACTCTGAAGAGTAGGCAGGTTGAGACTTCAGAGTTGACAGGAAGCAGTACGGTTAGTGGAGTAGGCAGGTTGAGACCACGCAATCGTATTGTTTCCGATTCCTCCTAATTCGTGGAGTAGGCAGATTGAGGCCACGTATCTGAATTATTCCCCTTCTAATTCTCCTGAAGATGGCTTCGCAAAAGGAGCCGAAACGTCGAGATTTTTCAAATCTTTTACGCGGTTCATTCCGTGAACCAAGTTTTTCATATATATATATATATATATATATATATATATATATATATATATATATATATATATATATATATATATATATATATATATATATATATATATATATATAATATATATATATATATATATATATATATATATATATATATATATATATATATATATATATATATATATATATATATATATATATATATATATATATATATATATATATATATATATATATAGATCTGCGATGAGATATTTATATTGAATTCCCCGCGATGTATTGCGACTTCGGGCTGGTGACTGGATATATATATAATATATATTATATATATATATATTATATATATATATATATATATATATATATAATATATATATATATATATATATAGATATATATATATATATATATATAATATCATTTATATATATATATATATATAGTATATATATATATATATATATATATATATATATATATATATACATTATATATATATATATATATATATATATATATATATATATACATACATATATATATATATATATATATATATATCTACAGAGCCCTTTTACTTTTTCAACAGCATCAGAATTTTTTTCATGATAAAAAGATTTTAACACAAGAGTGGAATCATTTTTCTACCCCATATACAACAATATGATAACAGAGAAGACACCTGCTATACTTGTATAAAACTGTCTTCCTTTTGAGCTTTCAGGAGAATTGGAACCTTAGAACATGAAGGAGTGTTATTTCATTCGGCTTAGAAAAATCATTGGCTGTGATGTGTTTTCTATTATTCTGTCTGTTTCATACTTGTACAATAGTGAGAAAATAAAAGTTATTAGTTAGTGCTGGTGTTTATATTTTAAGGTAAAATGTGGAAGATAATGTATTATTAGACCTTGACAAGTTGATTCACATAACCCCTGGCTAGTGAGATATACAAAAAATATACAAAGATAGAAATACGAGGTTTAATGAACAAACATTTTAATGTTGAGCAGAAAATATTTCGTAGTTGCGGCGACGTTCTTTTTTTTTCTTTGACACTTAACATCTTTGCCAATAAGTATACAGGCACAAGTAGCTTCGTCCAACAGCGATGTTAAGTTGAATGATGCATGCAATAACTAAGTCGTTGCAAGACTTTGAGTTTTTAATGTTTTTCATAGAATACAGGTACATATTAACTCAAGTATAGTAACTATATTATATATATATATATATATATAATATTTATTTATATATATATATATATATATATATATATATATATATATATATATATATATATATATATATATATATATATATATATATATATATATATATATATATATATATATATATATATATATATATATATATATATATATATATATATATATATATATATATATATATATATATATATATATATATATATATATATATATATATATATATATATATATATATATATATATATATATATATATATATATATATATATATATATATATATATATATATATATATATATATATATATACAGGGTTATTCACGTTATTCGACACGAAGAGTTATGGCTAAAGTATTTGATTTTATAAAAGTTTTTTTCTTTAGGATGGATAGGAACCTATTAGAACTGTATTTTAAAAATATTTTCATGTTGTACAGGGTGTGCCAAATACACGAAAATTATCAAAGTTGGTATTTTTTAAATGGAATACCCTGTATATTATTTCATTTTTGGATTTTACAGTGAAAACAAATACCAGTTTCATAAAGGTTTTATTCACCTAAACCTTACGGTTTTCGGAATATCTCGTATTTTGTAAAAATGTAGTATCAGTTTTAACGCTTGAACTCTCAACTGGTGTTTTCTTGTTTTCAACCAAATTAATGATAAGGCCTACTAACTGGATCAAACTTTATGTCGCACTTATAAAATATGGACTAACTTAGATTTAGTGTGTAAAAATAAAGGTAAAATAATTGCAATCTTTAAACGCCACTAACTTGTTTAACTTAAATGGGACACCCCGTATTTTATGTCACCAACAGATGTAAAATTTAATTGTCTATCGAATACCTGAATACATTCCAATCGATATCTCTTCACGTTTTCAAATAAAATAAACATTTTCATCTTGCAAACTGATTTTAAGAAATTTATCATACATCAGTCGCCTATGACGTTTTGAGAAATCAAAATTGATTGAAAGAAACATTAAAATCATAATAATATATGTGTTTATCTTTCAATATCTTATAAGTTATGTACTAGTTCAAATTATGAAGAAAAAAAAATTATGGATGTGAAACAAGCAATATTTTATATCAAGCGTTCAAAATGGCGACCACCAGACTCTAAACACAAACGTATCCTTTTTATAAAACCTTTAGCAACATCTAATAACATACGCGGGATAACATTCAGAAAAGCTTCTCTGGTACGCTGTTTTCATGGGCGACTTGGTAAATAAAAAATTTCTTAAAATTAGTTTGCAAAATGAAAATGCTAATTTTATGTAAAAACGTGGAGAGTTATCGATAGAAATGTTTTCAGGTATTCGATAGACAATTAAATTTCACATTTGTTGGTGACATAAAATACGGGGCGATCCATTTAAGTTAAACAAGCAAGTGACGTTTAAAGATTGCAATAATGTTACCTTTATTTTGCCACACCAAGTATAAGTAAGTAAATATTTCCCAAGTGCGGTATAATACACATATTCAACAACATCAGACAATATGAAACAGCGTTTCCGAGAAACCTTACTAAATGTAAGCCCGCGTATGTTCTCAAATGTTGCTTAAGATTTTATAAAAAGGATACTGTTGTTTTTAGAGTCGGATAACTGTATATAAGATTGAATTTGTAGATCACCATACGTTAATTAATAATAAATAGTCTGCTGGTCGCCATTTTGAACACTTGATATAAAATATTGCTTGTTTCATACCCATAATTTTTTTTTCCTTCATAATTTGAACTAGTACATAACATTTGAGATATTAAAAAATAAACGCATATATATCTATGATATTGATGTTTATTTCAATCAATTCTGATTTCTCAAAAGGCCATAGGCGACTTGATGAATGATAAATTTCTTAAAATCAGTTTGCAAGATGAAAATGTTTATTTTATTTGAAAACATGAAGAGATATCGATTGGAATGTATTTAGCTATTCGATAGACAATAAAATTTTATACATTACATAAAGTGAACAAGGAAAATTCTTTAATAATTTAAAAAATTATCAAACAACTTTCCAAGGAAGCTGGTTATACGTATTCAGCAACGCAAAATCTGCATTCACAATGGAACAGTGAATTATAGAAATTGTCAAGTCACCCCGACTCAAAATCTGCATACAGCTGTTTCGATCTTATTAGATCTCATCAGTGCAGCTTATTTGAGTGAATTCACTCTGAGTCAAATAAGCTGCACTGATGAGATCTAATAAGATCGAAACAGCTGTATGCAGATTTTGAGTCGGGGTGACTTGACAATTTCTATAATTCACTGTTCGATTGTGAATGCAGATTTTGCGTTGCTGAATACGTATAACCAGCTTCCTTGGAAAGTTGTTTGATAATTTTTTAAATTATTAAAGAATTTTCCTTGTTCACTTTATGTAATGTATGTAATTGACCATGGTCGACTAGTACTTTTTTCATGATTTGATTGTTAATTAAATTTTACATCTGTTGGTGACATAAAATACGGGGTGTCCCATTTAAGTTAAACAAGTTAGTGCCGTTTAAAGATTGCAATTATTTTACCTTTATTTTTACACACTAAGTCTAAGTTAGTCAATATTTTACAAGTGCGACATAAAGTTTGATCCAGTTAGTAGGCCTTATCATTAATTTGGTTGAAAACAAGAAAACACCAGTTGAGAGTTTAAGCGTTAAAACTGATACTACATTTTCACAAAATACGAGATATTTCGAAAACCATAAGGTTTAGGTGAATTAAACCTTAATGAAACTGGCATTTGTTTTCACTGTAAAATCCAAAAATGAAATAATATACAGGGTATTCCATTTAAAAAATACCAACTTTGATACTTTTCGTGTTTTTGGCACACCCTGTACAACATGAAAATATTTTTAAAATGTAGTTCTAATAGGTCCCTATCCATCCTAAAGAAAATTTTTTTATAAAATCAAATACTTTAGCCATAATTTTTTTTTGTGTGTCGAATAACGTGAATAACCCTGTATATATATATATATATATATATATATATATATATATATATATATATATATATATATATATATATATATATGTATATCTATATCAAATACACTCAAATGTTTATGTGCCTCCTCCACTTTGATTGAAATTTATAGAATAACCGCCAGTTTCAGAATTTTGTTCGAGTTTGAAATTATCTGTTGATAAACCAAATGGTCTTAACACTAGATTTCCTAGATCTTTCAGTTTTCCTAACATCTCTTCTTTAAGTTTTTCATTTTTTTCATTTAATTTAGATTCAAGGCGATGAGAACCATTTTGAGCTTCTAAACAATTTGGATCTAAATCTAAAACTTTTTTGAAGTCTTCTAAACTTTCATCTAATTTGTCTAATTCTTCATACAGCTTAGCCCTTCTAAGATATGCCTTCACATAAGTTGAATTGAGTTGGAGGGATCTTGTACAATCTTCAATGGCATTTTTCTTGTTGCCAATATTAATATTTGAAGCAGCTCGATTCGCATAAAGTATTGCTCTTTCTTTATTGTAGATTGAGGGACAAATGTGCAAGGCTTCAGTATAAGTAGAAACTGAATCAAGATATTTTTTTTGTTTATATTCTTCATTTCCTTGTATCTTCAATTCTACTGCCTGCCTCCTTTTGATATTTATTTCTTCTTGGGTAAAATTTTCTTCGTGGATAAGTTTTTCTTCTAATTCATTGAGATATTTTTCGTCTACCTCATCATTTTTGTCCATTTCCTCATCTCCAGAACTTACATTACCAAGGTGTAATTTATTCTCTGAAAAATAATAGGTAATCTGTAACAATTTCAGGAATAGTATTGGAATATCCTATTGAACGATGATAAATTGTTTGTGAGTATTAAAAGATATATAAGTGTCATAAGCTCAAATGGAAATGTATTTACTATATTAAACATACTATTAAAATTTGAGATGAGGACATGTCTAGTTACTGTGTGATTTACTGTATTTACTTATATTGTAGTTTTCAAAATCTTACAAATAAAGTAAAAATTAGTTAACCAAATTCTAAATAGAAGGTTCTAATGCAAATTCCAACATATACTATTATGTTTCCTACCTTCTACAAGTTTTGAGTTAGATTCTATCATATTATTTGCACATTTTATTTGCAAATCATCTTCTAAATCTTTATTTACACTTCCCATTTCGTCCTTTCTAATCCGCTGTGAATTTTCCGACATTTTGTTATAAAATATAAATATCTCCGACTTGGGTAATCAAATACTACTAAAGAGTGGAGAGCGAATAAATTGTAAACAAATATTAACTTCTTCAAGTCGTTGCATCAATCTCACAGTCACAATAGACCATTTTAGATCACGTGACTTTGACAGGTCCTCTATGTTAACTTGGTGGGCAGACAAACTTTATTGTGTCATTACTGTCATTTGATACTCGTTATTGATAGATGCATTTGTTTGTTTTTTTGAGTTTTATAGTATTTCAGAGTGAAAATTCAAGAAATGTCTCGTAGTGAATATTATTCAACTCTTACCGATGATGTGAAAGCCCGCTACGACAAGAAATTGGAGATAATAGACGATATAGACCCATATTCATTTGGAGAAGTCAGTTGTCCAAGGATCTGGAAGTAATCCCTTCAGTATCTTTGATGGATTTGGTAAATTATATAATCCTTAGTCATAGCTTCTACACTGGACAGCAGCTTAAAACCTACAAATATTATGAGTGGGTATGTCCAAGATGTTTTGGCTCGACAAATGAATGATATTGCCTACATTGTTGTTGGAAAGGTAGGCATAGCAAACAATTTTATTATTTCTAAATGTTATATTTCACTATTATATTTTTGATCAATAACTTTCTCATTGTTACAGATTAGACTTTTTCAAAAAGCATGGTTTGGCTAATCCCGTTATCAGATGGGGTTGTTTCCAGTGAATATTGCACACGTATGGCAGGTTTGGGGGAAGTTTGTAGTAATGTGACAGCATTGTTGTTTTGTTTACAAGCTTGTCCAGCTGAAAACGAAAAATGAATCTGTTTCCTGCACACAAAGGCTTGCTCATTGGCCTGTAACTTCTACGAAATCCATTGACTTGATTAAATAATTTAGTTTGTTGTCAAAAATGAATAAATAATTTTACATTAACTGTTTTTAATTTGTCAACAACATTACATAGGGTTGAAAATAAGCAATATCTGTTTTTAAATAGCTTTATTATCTCCAATAAAATACAAAGTGATCATAAATTAGAAGTCACCTTACTCTAAACAATTGATTAACTATTTCAATCTTTGGCACGCTTATTGTGATAAATCCTGAAACAAGAATATGTTACTAATCTTTTTGAATCGTTCATCTGACCTCACTGTACTTCTTTCGTGTCGATTCAGGGACTGTAGATCTTTTTTTTCACCAACTATAAAAGTATCCCATGTTTTGAGTGGGTACCCAATCTGGGTTATTCTTATTCTCTAGTAGGGCTGGTTGTCCTATATATATAAGAGCATTACTTTCATTTAGCTTTTAGCATAATTGTTTTGTTGTTCTTTTTGTACCTTTTTTTAGGATATTATTTTGAAAAATCAAGGAACCAAACTCAATTATAATCAAAATACTCACCCAATAGGAAATGTCTTGAACAAATTCTAGCATTTCTCAGCATACTTTCGCTCAGAGGACCCCTTTTTAAAGCCCTAACCCATAAGTCACGTCGTTGTTTTGACAAGGCATTTAAATAGTCTCCACGGTTTTTCAGCGCGGTGGGAATCCTGAAGAATCGAACTTGGTCTCTTTCCGATCTCATTGAACACTTAACAACACAACAAAACATTGGCATTTTAATAATATATTGCAAACTCCGTAACGACTTTTACACTGTAAGCATAGGCCGAAATGTTTGTCTGCCCACCAAGTGAACATGGCGGGTTTGTATTGACAGTTGTGACGTCATCCTAAAATGATATATTGGGTGTATAAAATTTAACCTTACGTTTGTAAGGTACCACTAGCACTACTAGTAAATTATTAGATTCTTCTTCTTATCTGAATCTCCACATATAAAGGAGCCTTGAAATAAGATCGTAGCGCCGGAATGGCTAATATCAGTACTACTCTCTGAGCCATTAGCGGTTTGTTTATATTGATTAGGAATGGTATTTACGTTCCTTGATTTAGAGTTTTCGAACATTTAGCTTCAGAATTTGTGTTTTTTTGGACTTCGTATTTTCCAGTGGTTTATTGTGTTTCGATTGAGGACAATATTATCTCTGTTCAACAGTAGATAACCTACCTACCTTAAGTTGAAATTTGCACAATGAGTTTTTATCACTGAATATGAGAATCAATAATACAATAAAGGATAGATCGAATAAATTAATTGGTTAGAGAAACTATGTATACATCATGAAAAGGCTGTATGATAGAACAGCTATTTGTTTAAAAAGTAAGAAAACTTTCAAAAGTTTCAAGAAAACATAGCTGACATGATTACTTTCATTACCAACTGAAAAGGTTTTGAGTATAATGGACAAAACTAAGTACTTACCAGGAAAATTGAAAGAAACAACATAAAATAAAAGAAGAATTAACATTGATAATTTGCTTGAATGGTTTGAACGTAATGAAGTATTATATTTTTTAAATTTTCCTGACGTACAACAGCTCTCTTGAAAGTAGGGTGGAATTCCGAGAATAAGTTTTTTTTTGATAGAATCTCTGTTTTCCTGGTTAATTGAATATTTTAGTTTTTACCTAGCTATATAGTCACGTTTAGTTTCATATTCTCGTATATGTTATGATAAAATGTTATTTTGGTTGTGCAAATAAACATTATTTGCACAACCAAAATAACATTTATTTATTATTATTGTTTTAATAGTAACTCTGGTTGTTACATGAAAGAAAATACAATTATCTAGAATCTCTGGATGATGACCCAGGTTCAGATTCGGATAAAAGTGGAAGTTTGTTCGTGGGAATAGCATTGGAATTCAAAAACCATACGTTTTCGGTTAGCTGAAAATTGCACATCATCAGTTGGTATAATTCTATATGGGAAAACACATAAACTTACTACAGGAAAAATATTCATTTTCAGTAAACTGTAAAGATCAAACTCTCATATGTTCAGACACTTTTTTTCAATCTTCAAGTTATGAATCCACACCTTTCTTCTGTCCATCATTTTCTTGTTTCCCAACTTTGTTTGTAATACAATTTTCAATTTTCCAACTTTCGGAAAGGTATGTTAGCTATATTCGGGTTTTTTTTGCCCAAGATGAACAATAGGATATACAACAATAGTGATTCATCTCTTCTAAACGATCAAAAATTCATTATTTCTTTTTGGCGAACGTAGATAAGCGATACGCCCCCTACCGGTGTTGAATATTACTAACTTATGGGCCATACATTGCTTTGTTTACATCTGTTTACGTGTATTTTATATGAGAAGTTGTTGAGTTTCAATTGCGTTTGGGATCGTTTACAAACGTTCAGAAGAGATGAATCTCTATTGTTGTGTATCCTATTGTTCATCTTGGGCAAAAAAAACCGAATATAGCTAACATACCTTTCCGAAAGGTGGACAATTCAAAGTTGTATTCCAAACAAAGTTGGGAAACAAGAAAATGATGGACAGAAAAAAGGTGTGGCTTCATAACTTGAAGATTGAAAAAAAGTATCTGAACATAAGTGTTCTTTACAGGTTACTGAGAATAATTATTTTCCCTGCAGTAAGTTTGTGGATTTTTTCATATAGAATTATACCAACTGATGATGAGCAATTTTCAGCTAACCAAAACGTAGGTTTTTCGAAGTCCAATGCTATTCCAACGAAAAATCTTCTTTTATCGCAATCAAAACCTGAGCCATCATCCAGAGATTCTAGATAATTGTATTTTAGTCCATGTAACAACCAGAGATACTATTAAAATAGTAATAATAATATTTTTTGAATTTTCCTGACGTATAACAGCTCGCCTAAAAGTATAATGGACTTCTGAGTCTGGTTTTTTTATAGAATCTTTGTTTTCCTGGTTATATTATACAATATTTCAGTTTTTACCTAGCTATGGAGTCAAGTTTTATTTCGTATTCTTGATTGTACAACCATAATAACAGTTTATTACAACATCAAGAATATGAAATAAAACTTGACTCCATAGCTAGGTAACAACTGAAATATTGTATTATATAACCAGGAAAACAAAGATTCTTTAAAAAAAAACCAGACTCAGAAGTCCACCATACTTTTAGGCGAGCTGTTATAGGTACGTCAGGAAAATTCAAAAAATATAATAACTCATTACAGTATATAGGCTAGGGGGCTTCTAGACCACTTTGGCTCATTTTTACTTGTAAATTCCCATAAGGAAATCTAAGGTCGAAAGTACCGAAAATGGTTCCCTTTTCCCTTGGGGTCAATGACCTCTCTGATTTATGTATTGGGGTCAATGAACATTATTCATATTATACTATACAAGAGAAATATATACAAATCAATCTCGGTTGGTAGCAGGAAGAAGTAAAACCCAAGAAGTCTTAAGCTGAGGAGCTGAAAGAAGTGTGTATCAATGACCAGAAGAGATAGCAGAAAATCTTCGTATGAAAAAAGTGACATGTATGAGGAGGAAGAAGAAGAAAAATGGCTGTAATTACTGCCGTAAATGCTTTCTGGAAGGAGCGTACGTATCGGGAAATCAGGAGAGCGAAGAGGTATGGGTCATGAATTTCTGCTTCAGTCCAAAATGTCATTTCTGTGCATGCGCAATGAACTTGTTGAGAATATATAGGTTAGGTTAGAGAATTAACACATATGAGGTCCTAGAGGAATAAAATTTTTCATGAGACCCTCAGGGATTCTTCATATTATACTAGAAAAATAGTTATTTTCAAATAAGAAACTTCTACACGTCTTCGTGTTGAAAAATTCATTTTCATTTCGAATCAAATAGGACCAGAACGAACAGAATGATATAATTCAACGGAGAGATAAGAGACACGTGTTGTCGAACAAAATAAGGATATAATTAAATCATTCATTCTTTCTGAATTCCATTTAGTTACAGAGATGTCCAACGAATGAAATTTCAATTGTCTGATAGATGTATAGTTATTAAGTATTTTCCATTGAATAATTTATATAATGTACAAGGTGTGTCCACAAATTTCAAATGTAGGAATACTTATGTGTGATAATAAGTTATTACGTATTTTTCAATGAATAATTTATTCATGTCAACGTTGATTTTCACGATTATTGAATGAAATAATTCATATAATGTACAAGGTGTATCCACAAATTTCAAATTTCCTTATATGTTGAGAATTAATTAACGTCATTCTATATGTTGAAATTTTTCTTATTAATTTCATTCGAACTTCAACTTCATTCGATCCAGCATCGTTAAACTTTCGATCTAACAAGTCACCGTTTGGGTGTGTCTTCCTGTCTTAGTGAAAATCAAGTAAGTTTTTTTTTGAGTTATACCACAGAACGTTATTTAATATTTGTTTAATTTGTTTTAGAGATGGATTTATTAGGAAAATTGAACAAAGTTTCTCTTGTAGAGAGGAAACCAAAGAAGAAGTTATCCGATCTGATTATCGAGGAGCCCTACAGAATATATGAAGCAAAAATAATTACATCTCAGTTCGGAGAGTCAGTACTTCTACACTTACGTGACTACAATGTCTTTTTACCGAAGAGGGTAACGAAGGAATACAGACCTTGTATAGAGGAGATTACCACAGGAGAATATACCATCGTATCCAAGGGAACTTTTGAAACCGGAAAAACCCATCCAACTACAATATTTAAACTTATTAAAAACTAGGTGAATATTATTTTAATTTCCTAAAATATTTTTTCTCTCTCTGTGTGGATTATACAAAAATGAATTCCACTGGTAAATTAACGAAAATAGATCAAACCCTGGAATTAATTCAAGAAAATTATCCAAAAAATGAAAAAAATTGATTTTCTCACATATTCATACTTGTTATAGATCTGTATTAGTCGACATAGGAGACCACGTAGTATTTTTATCTAAGAGGGTGACTGAGAAATAAGCCTCATATAGAAGAAATAACATCAGGAGAATATTCACTGATTTCGAAGGGAACCTTGGAAACAGGAAAATCTAATCCAGCTTCAATCTTTACTCTCATTAAAAACTAGTTCAATATTATGATATATATATATATATATATATATATATATATATATATATATATATATATATATATATATATATATATACACATGAAATTTCAGAAACAAAAATAAATAGACTGGTCTTATACAAAAATTCTGTCGGTCTTCTTTGAAAAATCCTGTGAAACTATTTATATGGAGGAAATATCAAGTACAACAACAAGACCGTACAAACTAGGATGGTTAACAATTTATAGAAAAATACAAAAACTTCTAAATATAACGATAAAGTCTTTACAGAGGATACCGTTTAACTCATATGAAATTTAAGAAAAAATAAACAGTCTCTTGTATTTTGTTATTCAAAAGAAAACACAGGAATTTTCTAGACTTCATTGTTCACAGTCGTAACTGAGTTCTTCATTTCGATAAGGGTAGAATGTTTTATAAATTTTTGTGTGACTACCAGATTCCTAAAAATACTTTTTTTCATGGAAAAATAAGTTTCCGATTCATAAATGAATAATTCATCTATTCAATGTACAAGGTCTTCTTCAAGATTATTTTTCAAAATTCTAATGTCAGATAATTAGGTATTACGTAATGTTTATCTCCGAATTGGTGGTGGTGACATGTAAATCTTAAATCCAAGATGGGGCTGCACTATGATAAAAATCCAAGAAGGCTGATCTATGCTCCTAACTCTATGTTCCAGGAGGATTTGGATATCATTTGACTTATATGAAATTTAAGAAAAAATAAACAGTCACTTGTATTTGTTAAACAAAAACTTTTACTTTTAAAAAATATAACATGTTAAATTATCCTTTGAAAATTAATAGTCATATGAGAGAAATATCGAGTATAGATTTTTTCAGAGACCAAACTAGGGCGGGTATATCTAATAGAAAAATACTATTGAAAACTCATAAATATATCGTTGTTGTACAAAAATTCTTAGAAAAAATAACAGGGTGATTGATCCTATGAAAATAAATATTTATATGAGAAAAAAAAATAAATATAACGATGAAGTCTTAATAGAGAAAATCGTTTGACTTATATGAAATTTAATGGGTTATCAGAGTACTTCCCGTTTCACGTTTTCGAAGATGAATAGGTATTGATATTATCATAACATTGAATTACTCTAATATTCGAAAGATGTATGAATATAGTTATATTCAGGGGATTTATGATTATTCGATTCAAAAAATGCTTCACTCATAATTATTACAACAATATCCTCAATTTCCTGGTATATTTATCCAGCGTACCTATCCTATAATATTGTTATTCTTGATTCATAAATGAATAACAAATTATCAAATGTACAGGAGTGTCCACCGAATGAAAATTTCGAAAGTTGAACAGATAGTTATTACGTATTCTTTTATGCATGATTTGATTCCTACATAAATGCTTTTCATGATTCATTGAATAATTTATTTAATCAATGTACAGAGGTGTCTACCTAATAAAGTTTCAAATGTGTGATTATAGTTATTACGTATTTTTCAAAGAATAATTTATATAGTTAATGTACAGGGTGTGCATCCAGAATATTTTCAAAAATTGAAATGTCAGATAGTTAGGTATTACGTAATGTTTATCGAATAAATGTTGTTAGGTATAGAAACATCAGATTTTATTTTTCACTGAATACAAATTATTTATAAAGCTTTCATTACCGTCCTTTTGTCACTTGTCAATCGTGATAAACAAACATAAGGAAAGGATACAAAAACTCATAATTTTGGTTAAATATTTCTTCAATATTTCATTCTTATTCTACACCTAGTTTACATCTTAAACAATTAAATTGACTGGTAGGAGATCCATCGAAGTGAATAAAACATGGTAAATGTGTTTGTATTCTGAAAGAGTTACATGAAGGAAATGGTAGCTTGTGATAAATCAATGAAAGTTCATAAGACTTCAATTTCTTAACCAAGTAATCTGCAGGAAAATTAACTAACCTTTTGTACTACTCTTCATAATGGATTGAGTTAGCGCATATAATCAAACCCTCAGAAATAAGGTCTTTAACTGTAAGAGTAACGTCAGTATCCCAAAACTAGTTTTAATATTTTCCATTTATATCATTTATATATCAAATGTACAGGAGTGTCCACCAAATGAAAATTTCGAAAGTTGAACAGATAGTTATTACGTATTCTTTTATGAATAATTTGACCCCTACATAAATTTTTTTCATGATTCATAAATGAATAATTTATTTATTCAATGTACAAGGGTGTATACCGAATAAAGTTTCAAATGTGGGATGATATCGTTATTACGTATTTTCCAACGAATAATTTATATAGTTAATGTACAGGGTGTGCATCCAGAATATTTTTAAAAATTCAAATGTCAGATAGATAGGTATTACGTAATGTTTATCGAATAAATGTTGTTAGGTATAGAAACATCAGATTTTATTTCTCACTGAATTCAAATTATTTTAAAGTTTTCATTACCGTCCGTTTTGTTACATGCTCAATTTCAACATCGCAAATTACATAATCCGACCGCCCGTAGTATTTTCTCCTGCCCTACACGCAGGAGAGTGACCTTCGGCTGCGAACGAGTCGGAACGTGCGGTTGAAAGTTTAGTAGAATAGCAAAATTCGTTTGACAGCCGAAAATCTCTGTCTCGACCGGTCGAGTCGATCGCACGAAATTAGTAGAATTGGTATCCAAGAAGGCGGATCTCGGCATTATCGTAATTAGAAACGGTATTATTGTAATTCGAAACCTGGCCAACAGAGGGCGTTCTGACAGATCACAGTATCTCGTAATTCAGAACCCAACCAACAGAGGGCGTTCCAAGATAGGTAAACGGGTCCAACGGGTCCGTTAACGGGTCCAACAGGTCCAACGAGTCTAACGGGTCCGTTCTCAACGGGTCCGTTAACGGACTTGTTGGGACCGATAAACCCGATGAACCCGTTGAACCTGTTGGAGCCGCTAACGGACCCATTGGACCCGTTAACCCATCTTGGAACGCCCTCTGTTGGTTGGGTTCTCAATTACGAGATACTGTGATCTGTCAGCACGCACTCTGTTGGTCAGGTTCCAAATTACAAAAATACCGTTTCTAATTACGATAATGCCGAGATCCGCCTTCTTAGAAGATGGCTGACATACAGGGTGAAGGAGGAAGTCTTCAGTTCATAGAGGTTGCGATTGGAAGTTATGTCGTCACACCTGCACCAATGATTCGACTCATTTACATACGAAGCGAGTCTCGACCTGTCGCGGACAAGTCTCGACCTGCACCAGAGCGCGGACAGCGAGCTACGTTGATCGAAACTCCGTCGACCTGAAGGTCATTGACCCTGATAAACAAGGAGTCATTTCCACTTCGGTGAAATCCGACTCAGTGCGCATGTCCAAAGGGAACCATTTTCGCTAATATGGACCTTAGATTTCCTTATGGGAATGTACATGTAAAAATGACCCAAAATGCGGTAGAAGCCCCCCTAGCCCATCTACTTCTGTAATATATCAGTCTCCATCTGGGATTTAAGGTCTATTGGATCTATTGGCACCAATATTGGATTTAGAACATAGAGTTAGGAGAATAGATCTATCATTTTGGATTTAAGGAATATGTCATCTGTCACCCACCATCTTGGATGAAATTTATCGAAGTTATATACCTGAGTGAAGATATTTACTATTGATTTACATTATGACAAATCATGATAAATGGGGTATTATAATATATCATTCAAATTTTGATATTCTTTATGTTGAGAAGTAGATGTGGAGCTCAAAGAAAATATTGAAAGATTGAAATCAATATTAGAATATTTGTTAAATAATATGAATGGAAAAATTGAAACTATTTTTGGGATACTGACGATACTCTTACAGTTAAAGACATTATTTTTGAGTGTTTGATTATATGCGCTAACTGAATCGATTATGAAGAGTGGTACAAAAATTAAGTTAATTTTCCTGCAGATTACTTTGTTAAGAAACTGAAGCCTTAGAAGATAAGAGGAATCGAGAAAATAATATATTGGAATTTGAACCACCTTAGGGGGGACAGGAAAAATCAAATTCCGCGAATTTATTACATTTCCGTCGATATTTCACAAAGGCGCGCGTGTTCGTTAATTATTTTTTCGCAGAAATATTGAGAACCATAAGAGGAATCGAGAAAAAAATATATTGGAATTTGTACCCTCGTAGGGGGGACAGGAAAAATTAAATTCCGCGAATTTATTACATTTCCGTCGATATTTCACAAAGAAGCGCGTGTTCGTTAATTA
Organism: Cynegetis impunctata; assembly: GCA_030704885.1. NCBI lineage: Eukaryota > Metazoa > Arthropoda > Insecta > Coleoptera > Coccinellidae > Cynegetis > Cynegetis impunctata. The sequence goes on from JARQZK010003713.1 coordinate 216,321, forward strand.
GTTTTTCGCAGAAATATTGAAAACCAGAAGATGAATCGAGAAAAAAATATATTGGAATTTGTTGCACCCTAGGGGGGACAGAAAAAATTAAATTCCGCGAATTTATTACATTTCCGTCGATATTTTACAAAGGGGCGCGTGTTCTTTAACTGTTTTTTCTCAGAAATATCGAGAACCATGAGAGGAATCGAGAAATACACTGATATTCAAAGAAAATAATAATATGCGATAATATTTAATGGGAAGTAGAACTAAAAATTCTTCTTGTGATTAGAGATCACTGTCGGAGCACTTTCCTTCACATACATAAAGTTTTGTACATCGTATTCTCATTTTTACACATTTACAAGATGTGCATCTCTTCTGTTTCTTCTCGCGAGACAGTCTTTCGGCCTTTTGACTGTCATATTTGTTCCTGTAAGATTTGTGATATTTTGCTTCACGGACTACAAGTGTCTGTGAAATACCATTTACATCGTCCAACTGATTCAAGTTTCTAAGAGCACTTGGAAGCTCACCATGTTCTGCAAAAACTGTAAGCTTCTTCACCGTTGTTAAATAACCTTCATACTTCGGAATTATTAGGCGCTCTTTGGAATGCTTTCGGCATAGCAAACACAGGTCCCATACAAACGGAGCTAACTCTGGTATAGTCGTAGCATCAACCAATTCATGTTTCCTCTTAGTTGACATAATTGGGTAATTTTTAGCAGGTTTTCACTTTGAAAACCTGCTTATCAAAATGAGTGCGATAAGCAAAGTTGGACCAAGGACCAAGTTTTTATATGATGCTTGGCACTAAAAACTCAATTTCATATATATCTCTCTCTCGCTCTCTCTCTCTATATATATATATATATATATATATATATATATATATATATATATATATATATATATATATATATATATATATATATATATATATAAATATATCAAGCAATTGAGTTGAAAGTTTGTAAATAGGTAGTTTTGTATGATATCTTGGATGAGATTGTTTTTGGTTCGAATTGGTTGGGAGGTTGGCCCCCTGGGGAGAGAAATAAATCTTGTTTACACGATAAAGGGCGCAATTTTGAAGCAATAGAGTTGAAAGTTTGTAAATAGGTAGTTTCGTATGATATCTTGGATGGGATTGTTTTTGGTTTGAATTGGTTGGGGGTTGACCCCCCTGGGGTGAAGATAAATCTTGTTTATATGATAATGATCGCAATTAAGGAGCAATAAGGTTGAAAGTTTGTAAATAGGTAGTATCGCATAATATCTTGGATGGGATTGTTTTTGGTTCGAATTGGTTGAAGGGTTGACGCCCCTGGGGGAAAAATAAATCTTGTTCACAAGATAACGGTTGTAATTTTGAATCAAAGGGGTTGAAAGTTTGTAAGTAGGTAGGATCGCATGATATCTTGGATGGGACTGTTTTTGGTTCGAATTGGTTGAGGGGTTGACCCTCCTGGGCAGGATATAAATCTTGTTTGTATGATAATGATCGCAAATTTGAAGCAATAGGGTTGAGAGTTTGTAAATAGGTAGTTTCACATGATATATTGGATGGGATTGTTTGTGGTTCGAATTGGTTGGGAGGTTGACCCCCTGGGGAAAGAAATAAATCTTTTTTACATGATGAAGGGCGTTATTTTGGAGCAATAGGATCGAAAGTTTGTGATATGATATATGGAATTGAATAGGTTTTAATGCGAATTGTTTGCGGGGTTGCCCCCACAGGGAAATAAGTCTTGTTTAAACGATAGAAGGCGAAATTTTGGTTGAAGTGGTTGGAGGGTTGACCCCCCGGAGGAGGAAATAAATCTTGTTTACACGATAAAGGGCGCAATTTTATAGAAATAGGGTTGAAAGTTTGTAAGTACGTAGTTTCGAATGATACTTTGAATGTGATTGGTTTTTGTACGAATTGGTTGTGGGGTTGATCCTCCGGGGAGAATATTGTTTACACATTAGTTTGTATTGAATATATTTTTCAAACTGGATACGTTATGAAAACCTGTTCTTCTAATGCAGCTCGCTGCGATAGAGTTTTTTTCTATATGGTCGACTTAAGTAATAGGTATCTTTTTTATACAATGACGTTTCTCATACAATGAAGTTTCTCATACAATGATATGCAACAGGTTTCGAGATATTCAGCAAAATGTTTCGACAAAAACCAAAATTTAATTTTAAACAAATAATTATATTACAATTATTCTTATAATTAGAAACCTAACAATAATGTCACTTAAACCATTGAAAAGCTCATTTTCTCCTTATTAATAGTCACTAGTGATAATATGGGTTAATATTCTAATAAAAATCCGAGTTATACAGGGAAATTTAAATGCGTGTTACAAAACTATGGCGGCCATCTTGATTACATCATCAACGCCAGTAGAGGGCCAGAAAAATGTGTGTCCCGGTCTTTTTTAACACGTCTAACCATGTACTATCTGAATCCAAAAGAGCGCAGTGGTTGCCAGATGTGAAACTTTTTTTAGCTATCACACCTACTATATATATAAATATATATATATATATATATATATATATATATATATATATATATATATATATATATATATATATATATATATATATATATATATATATATATATATATATATATATATATATATATATATATATATATATATTTATATATGTATATATATATATATATATATATAATACATATATATATATAGATATATATATATATATATATATATATATATATATATATATATATATATATATATACAGGGTCCTGCAACAGTGGCGCGGTGTTCCATATCTCTATTTTGGAAACAGATAGAAATCTATATTTCTATAATATTAACTTATTGCTCGAGCTCGACAAAATAAAAATATTGTCGGTCACACAGGGTGTTCAATTTCTTCTGGACGAATATCAACTATGTTTTTTCAAAAGGCAACCTATATTTTTTGTCACTTTTTCGGTTTCTACATAAAAAATATAAGATACTTTATATAGATCTTCATTTCGAAAATATTTACGGTTTTCGAGATTTTCTGCATTTTTGATTTTTTTTTTCAATTTTGGTCACTCAGAATATTTGAAATTATAAAGTTGTGCCAAGTCCAATTGAAATTTATTTTTGGTCAAATATTCTACATTGGTAACTCTCTCAAACGATATATCTTAAATCAACCTGCGATATACAGGGTATGAAAAATCGCTTGTCACATATTGTAAATAAAAATGTACAGAATCTTCCTTATTTCAAATGGAACATCCTGTATATTATAGATCCAGAAGAAGCGTTAAGAAAAACTCTACAAATGTCATGAAGTATTCCCTATGGTTAAGTTTACTAGTTTTCCTTAAAACAGCGAAAAATGGCAAATATTCAAATTTCTTCGCTATAATCTCAATGAACAACTTTTTTCATAAATAAACTGTTGGTAGATAAACAAGTTGTGAATTACACCACAAAATGTACCTGGTATATTTAAAATAATTTCAATAATCTCAAAATTTGAGCCACATTCTTTCGATCTAAATCAACCTTTCAGCGATTAAAATATTTATTGGAAATCGGGTAGTCTGGCAAATGACAGATCAAAATATTTGCCTTCAAACAAGTATTGAAATCTTCAGTGATTCGTTAAGTAGAACTTTCGATATGATTTCATCAGAATGTTGTTAAATTATATCGAAAGTTCAACTTAACGAATCACTAAAGATTTCAATACTTATTTGAAGGCAAATATTTTGATCTGTCATTTGCCAGACAACCCGATTTCCAATAAATATTTTATTCGCTGAAAGGGTGTTTTAAATCGTAAGAATATGGCTCAAATTTGGAGATTATTGAAATTATTTTGAATATACAATGAATATTTTGTGGTGTAATTCACAACTTGTTTATCTACCAACAGGTTATTTTTGGAAAAAGTCGTTCATTGAGATTATAGCGAAGAAATTTGAATATTTGCCAGTTTTCGTTGTTTTAGGGAAAACTAGTGAACTTAACCATAGGGAATACTTCATAACATTTAGGGAGCTTTTCTTAGCGCTTCTTCTGGATCTTTAATATACAGGGTGTTCCATTTGAAATAAGGAAGATTCTGTACATTTTTATTTACAATATGTGACAAGCGATTTTTCATACCCTGTATATCGCAGGTTGATTTCAGATTTATCGTTTGAGAGAGTTCCAATGTAGAATATTTGACCAAAAAAAAATTTCAATTGGACTTGGCACAACTTTATAATTTCAAATATTCTGAGTGACCAAAATTGAAAAAAAAAATCAAAAATGCAAAAAATCTCGAAAACCGTAAATATTTTCGAAAAGAAGATCTATATAAAGTAACTTTTATTTTCTATGTAGAAACCGAAATTCGTCCAGAAGAAATTGAACACCCTGTGTGACCGACAATATTTTTATTTTGTCGAGCTGGAGCAATAAGGTAATATTATAGAAATATAAATTTCTATCTGTTTCCAAAATAGAGATATGGAACACCGCGCCACTGTTGCAGGACCCTGTATATTTATATATGTATATATATATATAAACTACTCCCAAGTATTTTTTTCTACCTTCGATACGCTGCTATAGTACCTATGTATTTTCAGGAAAAATATGATTACAAAAAATTAGAACAACTTTCCTTCAAATGCAAAAAAGCAAAAAAATAATATATGTATACAGGTATCCCTCGGTTTACGCCAGTGTTTCCGTTATATAGCATTTTGAAATAAAATAATTTCACATGAATTGGTTTCTGCAGATTACTTTTATTAGGGTAAAATTGATGGTCATTTAGTTATTTGTTAGTCTTTGAGGGATCGATAACAAGCCAAGCAATGGTATAATTCCAATAAGAAATCAGAATCCTGTTCTCGGTAGATGGCTTATTGGAGGACAATATACCGACAAACACTGGAAAATTGGCAAACTTTTATCACCTACCAATATTCACCATATGTTTTTCCCTGGTTATTTCTATAATTTGAAAATAGAAAGTTGTAGGCAAGGATTCAGTACATGTGATAGGTTTTTTTTGAAGGTATGTGACTATAATAATTTTTTTGTGATTTAAATTTGAAATTTTTTTTTACTTTAGTTTTTCTCTGGTGTCTGGTGAGTAGGCTACCCTAGTGAATACTTCAATTTTCTATAAGGGAGTGAGGCAATCGGTTACACATTTTCGTACAACACGAGACGTCAGGTATTAGGTATTTATAATTTTTTTCTCTGATTAGTTATATAAAATGGTCGGGAAACCAGTCAAATTTCCTGTTGGGAAATTGGCAGAATATTTGAATGCGAATTGTCCGGATACTTCTACTGAATATCTTGCTAAACTAAAATTGGATGATAGTATTGTCCAAGAATCGGCAATGTTCATATTTTCTAAAAGTGATCGTAAGACGCGTGTTATTTATATGGTATTGCGAAGAAACACGGGTAACATAAGGAATCTTTTGTGTTGCAACCGAAATGAAGTCGTTGGATCTGTGAACATGGAAAGTAATGATAAGGAAAGCAAAACATCATATTTGACTTGTATTAATAATGCCATGATTCGGGAAAATATTACTAAAAATGAACTGATTGCTGAATCCTACTTTTCAGTTTCATCTGTTTATTCTCGTTTATGTCACGCAATAATGATGCTATTCAAATTCCTTCTACAATTACCAGTTCTCAGAAATCTTGCATAACAGCCAGTAATCAATGTAAGACGTATTTTGATAAAAATTACAAGAAAACGAAAACTGAATTAGCAGAAATAGAGATTATGACGAAAGGTCAGAGAGACACACCTAGGTGGTTTGAGGAAAGACGCATTCGGGTCACAGCTTCTCATTTCGGAACAATCAATAATAGTAAATCGGAAAAAACCTTAATTAGTATCTGTAATAGAATTATCAAGCCGATTAATGTTCAATCTGAACCCATAAAACATGGAATTGAATTCGAAGGGCAAGCAATTGCACTGTATGAACAGAAAACTAATTCCCAGTGTCTATCGTCTGGCTTGCATGTTCATTGGTGGATCTCCCGATGGTTTGGTTGCTGATGACGGTTTAGTAGAGGTCAACCATACACCTGTCGAAATTTGAATCCAAATGACGCGTCCAAACAAGGTTTCATTAAATTTTGCCAAAAAATCTCCGGATATCTCTCGAAAACGCATATTCATTATTACCAAATCCAGGGCCTTCTTGAAATTACGGATAGGGATTGGTGTGATTTAGTTATTTTTACGTTTCGCGGAATAAAAATTGAACGAATCTATAGGGACAGACTATGCTGGAGAAAAGTGCTGCCTAAAACTGAAAGTTTCTTTAATTTTGTCATGCTGCCAATTCTTGCTGGTGCAGTGACTGAGCCAACGAATCTTAAATGGAAATCGGGAAATCAATTAGAAATTTTACGGGTTAGTTTCGGATCCCTCTTATTATAAAGATATCGGAAGGAGGTATCATATAGCATATTTTTCTTCTTTCACTTGTGTCACGGAAATAACCCAAGAAGATTTCAAAATTTTGTCAAATAACGAATGGTTAACAAATTTCATAGTAGACATATGTTTGAATATTTTCAAAGGCGAAACAGTACAATATCAGGTTGTAGGTAGCTTGCTTGCAACGAGAATTTTTTTGGATGCTGACGGAGAAGTAAATCATACAATTCAGTATTTTAATATTGAAGCAGATATATTAGTGTTTCCAATTATTCAGAGATATTCCGACAAGAAGGATAATCATCATCAACATCACTTCTGTCTGGCCCTAGCTAATTTGAAAAATAAGCAATTCATATTTTTGAACCCATTTGGAAGTTCGTTATTAGAAACAAAGAACTATTTATCCAAGTTCCTAATATTTGCGTTAAATTATTATAATAAAAATAACCAAAATTATATTGATACGAGTAACTGGACCGTTGAATTATTGAATCATGATAGACAGGATGACGCATTTAACTGTGGAGTTTATATAATATATTATTTCGATAACATTGTTAGAAAAGCACCTTTAAATAATGGAGTAAATATAATGCATTACAGACGTGAACTGAAAGGAACTGTTATTAAATCATCAGATAAAATGTCTGAAAAATGCCTATTTTGCTGAAATGACTGTAATATTAATAGTAAATATCGTTTTGTCACCTGAAACAGTTGTTTGAGAAATAGTCACGTCAAGTGTATATTAGCTGAACAGCAAAAAGATGGAATTTTTTCAAATTCATTCGAATATAAGCACGGTATTTGTGATTTATGCAATCTGAACTAGAAGGGATATAGATACAGATATTCTACCTCCCCCATTACCACCTTTATTTCTGCGATTTTGTTAATCTTGTGAATATTGAATACAGTCAACGTGAGAGTGTTGGAACTGGTCAATTATACCACAATGAAAGTTTATGTACATTAGGTGTTAAAAAGCTTTCGATTATTCCTAAAAATAAAACTTTCTATGTGAAATTATTCTATTCATTGTTGAAGTTTTTTACTACGATTAATATTAAGGGAAATTATTTTATTTTTCACCGAAGCTTTCTGTGGAGACACTATTTTCTTCTCATTTATTTCGTTCAGAATAATTTTTTTTTCATATTTAGTCCTTTATTTTGATCGTTATCAATCAGAATAACTATTATTTTCTTTATTTTTTTTTGTAAGAAGGTCTACCTTTTTTTTACTATTATTTTGGAGACAATTATTATCATTATTTTCATAATTGTTTTTGTTATTATTATGATCTTTATAAATGTTATACGTTATATCAACTAGCTGTTGTACGTTATACATCAATATGTATGTGATCACGAGTAATTATAGTTTTTGCAAGATTAGCAACTATCATTAGAAGCGGTTATTCACCGATCATGGTAAAGTTCGATATTTGATTTTATAGGACCTATTAGGCAAACTCGTAATTATTGTACCTGAAATTATAATTATTTGCAATGTGAGGTAAGGGTAAGGCTGTGAGGGGAGGTCGGTGGTCTTTTGCAAAAATGTGAATATTCCCATTTTTGTCTTTTGCGGTTTAAAAAACTCGGATCTTAACGAAAGTTTGCGTATTTGGGGGGTAAGTGTGAGCCTGTGATCGGAGGTCGCAGGTATAATTCCCATTTTTTCTTGTATTTTGCCTATCACCTTTATAAGATGTGGGACAATAGGGCTCTTGGCGAACACCCACTATAAAAAAAGTAATGCGCCTATGCAATACCTCATGGGTGGTGTGGAAACTTGCTGTTTTATCATATTGTAACACCTATGGATACTACGAATGAGTGGTAAAACTACACTGAAACTATCAACGAACACGCTTCCCCATGTAATATACAGACCAACAAATAAATTTGCATAAATAAATTTCCCCTACGGTGGTACAAATTTTAATATATTTTTTTCTCGAATCCTCTTATGGTTCTCGATATTTCTGCGAAAAAATGATTATCAAACACGCGCCCCTTTGTGAAATATCGACGGAAATGTAATAAATTCGCGGAATTTAATTTTTCCGGTCCCCTCTACGGTGATACAAATTCCAATATATTTTTTTCTCAATTCCTCTTATAGCCGATATTTCTGCGAAAAAATGATTAACGAACACGCTCCCCTTTGTGAAATATCGACGGAAATGTAATAAATTCGCGGAATTTAATTTTTCCTGTCCCCCCTACGGTGGTACAAATTCCAATAAAAATTTTTTCGCGGTTCTTCTTATGGTTTGCAATATTTCTACGAAAAAATAATTAACGAACACGAGCCCCTTTGTGAAATATCGACGGAAATGTAATAAATTCGCGGAATTTAATTTTTCCTGTCCCCCCTACGGTGGTACAAATTCCAATGTTTTTTTCTCGATTCCTCTCATGGTTCTTGATTTTTCTGCGGAAAATCAATTAACGAACACGCGACCCTTTGTGAAATAAAGACAGGAAATATAATAAATTCGCGGAATTTAATTTTTCCTGTTCCCCCTACGGTGGTACAAATTCCAATATATATTTTTTTCGATTCCTGTTGTTTCTCAATATTCTAGTGCGAAATTAATCAACGAACACGTGACCCCCAGGGAAATACTGACGGAAATGTAATACATACGCGGAATTTTATTTTTCCTGTCCCCCCTACGGTGGTACAAATTCCAATATATTTTTTTCTCGAATCCTCTTATGGTTCTCGATATTTCTGCGAAAAATCCATTAACGAACACGCTCCCCTTTGTGACATATAGACGGAAATGTATTATTCTCATTCCTCTTATGTTTTTCAATATTTCAGAAAAAAAAATCAATGAACACGCGACCCCATGTGAAATATAGACGGAAATGTAACAAATTCGAACCTATTGTTTTGTTCGAGTCGCCCTGTGATTCCCGATACTTGGAAAAAGTATCACCACATATACAACCCCATGTACCTACCTAATATACGGACCGAAATGGAATAAATTTGCAGAAATGAATGAATGCTGAAGTGCTATAAATTTTTCTAATGTTATTTTCCGATAACTCCATCATCTACGTATTCTGGAAAGGTCCATTGACAGCCGTTTGTGGTTATTTAACAAGCTGAAAAAGAAATGGGGTTCGACGCGTCAATGTCATTGTTTTCCGTGATTCTGTGCCCTCTCACCTTATACGTTCTGTCCTGAGTTTTAAAATCAGTAAAATCACCGATCACTGACAACTGACAACCTACTCCTAACTTAACTTCAAGAATCTGAGAGAACTTTGTTACAGTGGCAACATCCGTTCCTTCTGAAAGAATTTTTTCCAAATCTGGACAAATTCTATCAGACAGGAGAAATAGGCTTCAGTCTGGGAAAGTCAAGAGTTTGTTGTTTCTCAACACTAATACTGAAGCTAATGACGGATGGGAAATTTCCATATAGAATGTGTTTTTATTTATTTTAATGTAGTTTTTTTTTTCATCACACCAAAGATTCATGTACCTGAATTTTATTTGATTTTTTTTTACGCATTTTGATGAATAGTTAATTTTTTTACATTTTTAGTTTTTTGTAGGTACCTTGAATACATTTATATATATATATATATATATATATATATATATATATATATATATATATATATATATATATATATCTATATATATATATATATATATATATATATATATATATATATATAATATATATATATTATATATATATATATATATATATATATATATATATATATATATATATATATATATATATATATCTATATAATACATATTCGTATATTTTGTAACTGATTTATTTATTGAATATGATAAAACTTTATTTGCTTGATTGGACAACCATCCGTTGACATTAACTGATCATTACTGGGATACATCTTGTGAAAATACTTCAAATTTCCCGCTAACTAAATACAATCCATGATAACCCCAAATTCTGTGATGAATGATAACCTCAAATTCTGTGATGAAAACAATATTCATAGAACAAAGTAATAGTAATTTTTTTGTTTCATGCTGACAGTGACTCCCAACTAATTTTCAGTCGCAGCGCGCATCGACGGTATTTTGAAGTGGGTTATTTCAGTTATTTGGCTAATCGGTAACGCGACGGAGCGTTATCAAAAAATCTTCTTCTTCTTCTTCTCGTCCCTTATGCATGTCTGCACGTAGGGGACCCCTATCCACTGTTCTCTGCATGTCGAGTCGAAATATCGATCCCGCTTCCGGTATCCCACACCATTCTCATATATTACGGAGCCAGGAATGTCGTTTATGTCCCGGCCCGCGTCACCCCTCAATTTAAATCAAAAAATACCGCTCCAAAATAACGTTACACGAATAACGACCATCACATACATTTCTGTGGTCCATACAAATGCACTTAGAACTCTCTCTCTCATAATTGCAGTACACGTAGACGATGGAATTGTTTTTGGAGATGATAAACAAATGATGAAAGACTTAATGAAGAAGCCGAAGAAAGAATTTGATGTCAAAGTGTAAGAAATTCCAAAATGCTACCTGGAAATGAATTTATTACTCAATGCAGGAGAACTATGCATTAGTCAGGAAAACTATGTCAATAAGGTAATGAAGAAAGAAGTACAATATGAAAATGTCAAAACCAATGAATACACCAATAGTCGATCAACGGAATATAAAGTGCCCTGAAGATATGAAAAATATCGATTTTCCATACAGAGAAGCTGTAGGCAGTTTACTCTATCTAAGTTGCAAAACACGTCCAGATATATGTTTTGTTCGAAAGCAGAGCACTAACACAACCGACCCAAGAAGACTACATAAATGTGAAAAGAACACGGTACCTGAATGGAACAATGAAAAAATGACTCAAATATACAGCAGATGAAGAGCGAATAGTTTTAGATGTTTATTGTGATTCTGACTTTGGAGGAGATATGAAAGACAGAAAAAGTTCCAGTGGTTATGTGATGTTTTTATTAAACTGACCCATTGCATGGAGTACAAAGAAACAATCAGTAGTTGTAGCACAATCTTCAACAGAAGCATAATACATAGCTGGGGCACACTGTTGCAAGCAAATGAAAGCTATAACGAACTTCATTGAAGAGGTACTGAATGGAAAAATAGAGGTGAGATTGTACATAGACTATCAGAGTACAATAAAAATGATAAAAAGAGGACAATTGTCCAGACTGAGCAATCACATTAATATTAAATATCATTTTGTGCATGATGAATATAATAAAAACTGGTTTAAGATGATATACTGTCCTTCGGAGAACAATTTTGCTGACCTGATGACAAAACCTATAAATACTCCAAAGTTTGAAAAGTTTGTCAGTTTTATGACCAAATATTTTTTTTGGATCATAAATTTTGATAATTATTTGCTCTCTTCGAGGGATGTGTTGGTGCAACACCTCCTACACTAGTGTAGGAGGTGTTGGTAGGTGGTAAGACTGCATGATCAGATTCTATGATCATGTTAGTTGTAAGAATATAATAAAATGGTGGAAAGAAAATAAAAAGTTACCAAAGTGTGCGGCTTTAATATTAATATAGTTATAAGAAAATACAACAAAGTTGAATCTAATAGAACAAGAGAAATATCCAAATAAAAATATAAGAACATTCGTAACTCGGTGAGAAACGAATAAAAGGTTTGCCCTTCTTTTTGTGAAATGCCATTGAAAACAAACCTTTCCAATATTGTGTTTTTCTTCGGCGCGCAGTGTGATTTGAACATTCCCATTTACACCCTTCAAAGAATTTCTCTGCGCGTCCGACAAATCGAAGGTGTTGAATAATTCCAGGTCTTCATCTCCTAACAGGTTGAGTAAAACAGCTACTTGTTTTTCTTGACTTTTCTCCGACAATTCCGTTGCAATCAATCACGCCATTAACGGATTGTTTACATTGTTTGTAATGGTATTAACGTTCATTTCGTTTTGAGTTTTCGAACGTTTATTGTTGTAATTTTTGTTTTTTTTAGACTTTGTGTTTTCCTGTGATTTATTGTGTTTGGATTGAGGACAGGATTTTATCTCTGTTTAACAGTAGATAACCTACCTACATCAAGTTGAAATTTACACTGAGTTTTTATCATTTAACATGAAAATCAATAATAAAATAAAGGAGAGGACGAATAAATTAATTGGTTAGAGGAACTATGTATACATCATGAAAAGGCTGCAACAAAGACAGAACACATATTTACTTAAAAAGTAAAAAACTTTCAAAAGTTTCAAGAAAACATCTCTGAAATGTCTAGTTTCATTACCAACTGAAGAGGTTTTGAGTATAATGGACAAAACTAAGTACTTACCAACAAAACTGAAAGAAACAATTTTTCGTTGGAATAGCATTGGACTTCAAAAACTCTACGTTTTCGGTTAGCTGAAAATTGCACATCATTAGCTGGTATAATTCTATATGGAAAAATCCCCAAACTTACTGCAGGGAAAATAATTATTCTCAGTAAACTGTAAAGAACAACACTCTTATGTTCAGACATTTTTTTCAATCTTCAAGTTATGAATCCACACCTTTCTTCTGTCTATCATTTCCTTGTTTCTCTACTTTGTTTGGAATGCAACTTTGAATTGTCCAGCTTTCGGAAAGGAATGTAAGCTATATTCGAGTTTTTTTGCCCAAGATGAACAATAGGATACACAACAATAGTGATTCATCTCTTCTGAACGTTTGTAAACGATCCAAAACACAATTAAAACTCTACAACTTCTCATATAAAATACACGTAAACAGATGTAAACAAATCAATCTATGGCCCATGCGTTAGTACTATTCGACAAAGGTAGGGGGCGTATATTATGTTTTACCATATTAGGAAAACATAATAAGCGATACGTCCCCTACCGGTGTCGAATATTACTAGAGCATGGGAGACAGATTGCTTTGTTTACATCTGTTTACGTGTATTCTATATGAGAAGTTGTTGAGTTTTAATTGTATTTTGGATCGTTTACAAACGTTCAGAAGAGATGAATCACTATTGTTGTGTATTCTATTGTTCATCTTGGGCAAAAAAAAAACCGAATATAGCTAACATACCTTTCTGAAAGCTTGACAATTCAAAGTTGTATTCCAAACAAAGTTGGGAAACAAGGAAATGATGGACAGAAAAAAGGTGTGGATTCATAACTTGAAGATTGAAAAAAAATGTCTGAACATAAGAGAGTTGTTCTTTACAGTTTACTGAGAATAATTATTTTCCCTGCAGTAAGTTTTTGGATTTTTCCATATAGAATTATACCAACTAATGATGTGCAATTTTCAGCTAACCGAAAACGTAGAGTTTCTAAAGTCCAATGCAACGAAAAATGTTCCACTTTTATCTGAATCTGAACCTGGGCCATCATCCAGAGATTCTAGATAATTGTATTTTCTTTCATGTAACAACCAGAGATACTATTAAAATAATAATAACAAATGATGTTTATTTGCACAACCAAAATAACAGTTTATCATAACATCAAGAATATGAAATAAATCTTGACTCTATAGCTAGGTAAAAACTAAAATATTCAATTATATAATCAGGAAAACAGAGATTCTATCAAAAAAACCAGACTCTCAGAAGTCCACCGTACTTTTAGGAGAGCTGTTATACGTCAGGAAAATTCAAAAAATATAACAACTCATAACGTTCAAACCATTCGAGCAGAGTATTCATATAAATTCTTCTTTTATTTCATGTTGTTTCTTTCAGTTTTGCTGGTAAGTACTTAGTTTTGTCCATTATACTCAAAAATTCTTCAGCTCGTAATGAAAGTAGACATGTCAGAGATGTTTTCTTGAAACTTTCGAAAGGTTTTTTATTTTTTGAATAAATAAGTGTTTTATCATACAGCCTTTTCATGAGGTATACGTAGGTATACGTAGTTCCTTCAATTAATTTATTCGTCCTCTACTTTATTTTATTATTGATCTTCATGTTCAATGATAAAAACTCAGTGTAAATTTTAACTTGATGTAGGTAGGTTATCTACTGTTGAAAAGAGATAATATTGTCCTCAATCGAAACACAATGAACCACTAGAAAATACGAAGTCCAAAAAAACACAAATTACGAAGCTAAACGTTCGAAAACTCGAAAGGAAATGAGCGTAAATACCATTACCAATCAATGTAAACAAACAGCTAATCTCCCATGCTCTAGTACCGATATTAGCCATTCCGGCGCTACGATCTTAATTTCGGACACCAAGTTTGCGAAACGCTGGCTCTCAGTCTATTATCATTTTTCATATATGGAAAGCAATCACGTTAGGCCTGGCTGTGTTTCCACTTTAATTAGCCATCTGATTTCAAAAAAAATGAAAAAAACTTTGGTGATGGTGGTTCATCCTTTACCATAATATATTCTCATAACTTAATTTTCAATTTCAAGATATTCGACTTCGTTTATAAATTTTTCTGTGTCGACCATTTTTCTTCGTATTGTTCCTCGTCTGAGCGTAGGGTTAAGGACGCTCATATTTGCGTTCGGCGTATGATGGAGGCGATATCGCTAGATAAAACCCTTTCTAGTTGGAAATATTTTACTATGTGGTTTGCGATCGAGCATGTAGTGCTATAATTAGCACTTATCTAGCACTTATCTATACACCTCATACTATTGAGACTTGGCTATTTGAGAGAAAAAAAACCTTATTTGTTTCTCTAATAGGGAATTGCCAATTAAACAATATAAGACTGTGATAAAAGCATATTTGCTGAAGAAAGTGTTCTACACTCTTAATGACTTTTTAAGCTGTGATGTTTCAGATTTTGTTTTAATTTTGTTGTATATATCGTATTAACGTCTTCGATTTTAGATAATTTTAATCAGTAAGTTTTTCCTTTTCTTTTTCATTAATGTTTTGTTAGCTGTTGACTTTGTGTTAGATTCAAGAATTTTTTGGACGGATGTAAAAACTATTAATGTTTATCATGAAATGAAGTCTATCTATCTATATATCTTCAAGAGTACTAATAATTGGCGCCATCTGATAGTTGACTTCATAACTCAGCTTTAACTTCTACTTCATGCATCCCCTCCAATTTCGACTTTCTCGTGGCATCTCATCTACCATTTGCTGCAGTGTTGCCGTTGTGGCATTTTTAATGCTAAATCTAGCATTTTTTGTCTCAGTTAGCATGTAAAATTTGAGTTTAGCATATTGCATGTTTTTAGCATTTTTTGGCCTCCCTCTACCTATAATAGAAAATTTTCAATCTGCTATGGATATTAGCACCTGAATGACTTTTCCTAAGGAATAAATGCATATCAAGATAAAGTCTATTGGCATTTCTGAAACCTAACATAATTATCTATTAGGGGAATTCATTAATATTCGAAGAAACGATTTTTTTGTTTACGTTTTACGATTAGGGGAATCGCTCAGTTAGCACCCGAAGCCCGAAGGGAGTTAGCTACGATTAAGACGATTTTCATTTTACGTTTATGAGTAAATAGTTGATGTTTTGTGATAGTAACGTTTAAGTGAGCACACCGCAATTTCAAGGGTCTATTGCCTATCAGAAATATGCAAGACAACATTTTCTGACAGTAGAAGTACGGACAACATGATGTTGCATAGAACAAAATGTTCCTACATTATATATTTTTTCGATTTAGCTTAAAATCAATTAATTATTAATCAAAATAAATATTAATTTTTTATAATTGTATTAAAAAATACTTTTAAACTGTTTGGCATTTTTTTTTAGCATATCAATAAATTCATTTGGCATTTTTGCCGACAGATTTTAGCATATTTGTCAAAAACAAAACGGCAACACTGATTTGCTGTCAAGTGTGTCAAGTGTCAATCTCACTCAATTCAATTCGTAATTGAATATTTCTCTCAAAGAAGTCTGATATATTCTAATTCTGAGCTCAGCACTGGGCTCGTAAAACTGAAAATTATTTGTTCCGAATTATGGACAATTATTGGGCTTCTAATGATTCTCAGTCATTGCCATATTCTCAAGATGAATACTCTGTGTATCAAAATTCATCAGCAATTCATAATAATCAGTTGTTCATACCATCGTACTTACCTCCACCTCCACCACTATTAACAAATTTTAATGTGCCTCCACCAAACTGTTGGCCACCTCACTCATCTACAGTTGCCAGTAATAATCTACCTATTCAATCCGTTATTTATGAAAATTATGAAAGCTATCACAAGAATGCCACAAATGAAGTTGCTAGACAATATGTATGTAATGGTCCTGAATATTATACCAAGGTGAAGTTCACTGAGAGGGATTGTGAAACGGAATCCCAAGTTCTTAAACATCGGGAAAATGCAAATTTACAACAATCAGAAGAGTTTTTAGGTAATAAAAGATTGACTGATACCAGATCTAAATCTAAGAGTACCATAAGGAAATCGTGTGACTCTCCTCTGCGAACTTCCCTATATCAAATGGTAAAATTTGATTTCAAAAGAAATAGAAGATCCAGAAGTCATCATAGAAGTCTGAACACAGTTTGTAGTCAGTCTCCTAATATATCAATGAGAGAAGTAATAGATGCACCTTCGTTGGATGAAAAGACAATTATTCTGAAGAAATGGAGAAAAAATTTTTGTTCAACTAGAGAAGAAGTGTCAAACAGGCTCAGTATATATAACCATGAAGAAATGATTGAAATGGAAAATCATATTTGGACAAGATGTACTCCAGCTGATTTATTTTATGAGAGAGATGAAACGCACGCTAAAGTAAGTAAATTAGTTTCAAATAGTAGGTATAATATTTGTGACTATACTGCGTACTTCTCATTTTAGCTTAATTTTCATAAATAATATACTGTTCTTAATTAACATTCAAAATTATATATATGCATAATCATGATTGAAAAAATATTCAAGCAATATGTTAACCCTACACTATTCCTTTCTTATGGAATGAAAAATTAAGATATGAACTAGAAAAGAAAGGCTATATAACTTTATTCTTCTATATATGGGTGAATGTTGAAGCTTAGTAATCCAATGATTATATTATATGGTGAGGTGATATACCTCTGTCAGATACATTCTGTGTAAGTTGCCAAGGATTAGATGACAGCAAGTGCAGTATCTGCACACTTTTAAATGAATAATATCCACGAAAACTTCCTTACAGTATTCTCATAGTGATGCATTGCTTCCCATTACCAGTTACCAAAATATTCCTTCTTTTTCTTGAAGCAGTTCTAAAAACTTTCTCTTAATTGCTGTACTTATCTGTGACATTTTAAATAGTTTTGGGTGATTGAATCTTAGTTGGTATGCTCTAGTCCACAATAAAAATCAAATCAATTTATATTTCCCTAAAATATATTAAAATGTTGCTTTCTATATTTATCAAGTGCAAAGAAATAACTCGCTTGTATATATAATATATAATAACAAAGCTCCTGGAGAAGACAATTTAGTTGCAGATAAAATAAAAATCAGTGGTCCGCGTTTACTAGAAAATATCACAGTGCTATTCAACTTGTGCATATACAGTAGTACAAGCATAAGATTACTCTTCATTACTTGGAGCTTGAGATCAACATCTTCCAGTTTGGAGTGCGAATAAATTTGCAGATCATCTGCATATAAATGATAATGACACCCATTTAAAACCTGCGGAATATCCATCTTAAAAATAATAAAAAGCAAAGGGCCGAGAATGCTCCCCTGCGGCACGCCACTCTTGTTTTGAGTTAATTTCGAGCAACATTGATTAATTCTAACTAATTGTTTTCTATTTGATAGATAACTGTTGAACCAAAGATTACTTCTTCCAACTACCCTAGTGTATTTCAGCTTAGCAAGCATTAATGTGTTATCTATTAGACAAAAAGCTTTAGTTTGATCTAACAAAGCGAGAAAAGTTATTAGAGAATCATCCATCGCTGTGGGAAAATCGTTTACAACCTCCAACAGTGCTGTAATTGTGCTATAGTTCTTCCTAAAACCTGCATTTTAGGTAATAATTGATTTTTATCAAAGTGTATAAATTTAGTTCCCAGTGAGCAACTTTTAATCGGTGACAGGAAATCAAGCTCTGGTGAACAAGTATAATTATCCCTATCATAAAATCCGAATCTCAAGAGACAACCAAACGTGCGAAATGAAAAGAAGGGTTACACTATCTTGGGCAGCCTATGGAAAGCTTGCGGAAGTCTTTAAAAGCGAAATGCTACATAGTTTAAAGAGGAAAATTTTTGAAACAGTAATAGATACTAGAGTAATAAATTTCTTTGAAAAATTTGATATGTTTAACAAAAATCAGCATGGTTTCATAAGGGGAAAAGCACGGGGACGGCTCTATTTGAATTTATAAACGAACTACTTTTAGATATTGAAAAAAATTCCATGGTGTGTGGTATGTTCCTCGATTTAAGAAAGGCTTTCGACTGTGTCAATCATTCACTTCTAATTGAAAAGTTAAATAAATATGGAATACGGGGTGATGCATTAAAACTAATAAAATCATAGTTGTCAAACCGAAAGCAAAAAGGGATAATAAACTCTAAAAATAAAAAAAATATCTTCCAAAGAGCAAAATATCGCAACCGGCTTACCACAAGGGAGCATATTAGCACCCCTATTATTTATAATTTTTTTTAACGACCTTTTTAATGTATTTGATAACTCAGAAGATGAAACTATATAGCTTTTGCAGATGACGCAAATGTTAAAATTTCTTGCAAGGAGGTAAACTCAAGGGAAGATATCATCCAGATTATTCAGTTTGTTTTTTCCAACGTGCAAGGGTGGTTAGTTGATAATCAGTTAGTCTTGAACGTGGAAAAGACAAATTTAATTTTGTTTGGGTCAGTACATAACCATTTTACAAGCCCAGAGAAGGTTTCTTTAAACGAAGTAAACGTATCCTTTAGAGACAAAACAAAAATGCTAGGAATTCAATTGGATGGTTCTTTGAACTTTTTTTCTCATATAGATCTTGTTTGTAAAAAACTGTCCAGGGTGTGCTACGGAATTAGGGTGCTAAGTCGTAGTGTGGATTCTGAAATACTTCTTACCGCGTACTATGGAAATGTATACTCTAATTTGAAATATGGCATTGTAGCGTGGGGTGGCAGCTCACAGCTGCAAAGAGTATTTATAATGCAAAAACGCATAATAAGGACAATGTTCAAGATGGATTTTATGACAAATTGCAAAGGTGTTTTTAAGGGCAATAAACTGCTAACCGTATATGGCATATACATTTATGAATGTGTCTTGTTTGTATATCAGAATGAAAATAAATTTAAAAAAATTAAACTTTAATCATAAATACCCCACCCGATATGGTGGCATAAAATTGGAGATACCAGCCCACAAAAAAGCTCTCACTGAAATAGGGCCGCATTATGCGTCTATAATGTTTTATAACAAAGTTCCAGATGAGTTTAAGTCCTACAGGATAAAACAAGTTAAGGACATTTATTTAAATATTTATGCGATATTGAGCCGTACTCATTAAGTGAGTTTTTAAAATTTTAACCTATTTTATTGTGTGTTTTAAAACTGATGTAATTTTTAATTACGATTGTGATATTTTTATACATTATTTTAAGTAAAAAATTTGACGTGAGCCCTTAATTATGTAATTAAAACTCGAATAAAGCTCTCTCTCTCTCTCTCTCTCTCTATATATATATATATATATATATATATATATATATATATATATATATATATATATATATATATATATATATATATATATATATATATATTATATATATATATATATATATATATATATATATATTATACATATATAATATATATATATTATATATATATATATATATATATCGTCGCTGCTGAGGTGAAACCTCCTAAGTGATAAAAAATCCAAAACGTGATTTTGATATCATTAGAAACAAAAAATTTACCATCTATGTGCTACTAGTAAGAATTCATGTGTTAAAAAGAACAAAACACGGTTTAAATCGATCAAAAAGAATTTTGCTATGTGTAAGGGTTAACCGCACCGCTAAAGGTACCATACAAATCACCTATTTGACCATTCCAAGGCTCAGACGTTACATAGGTGGTTTCACCAGTAGTTTATCTCTGTGGTTGAAGTTTTGTTTTATCTGGGAAAAAGGTACTATTTAATTATTTACAAATCAATTATTTGCTTCTCCTGTCAAATCATGTTTTTGTCACTTAGGAGGTATCACCGCGGCAACGACGATATATATATATATATATATATATATATATATATATATATATATATATATATATATATATATATATAGAAAACAGAATTCTTCGTGTTATCGATACACGTTCGTGGCAATAAAATGAAGTGAACTAGGACATTTATTTGAAACTAATCAAACAAACCTCCTGGCGGAGCTGGTTATAAGAGTTCACGAGTGGAGGCATTTCGATGTTTCGTGAACTCGTATAACCAGCTCCGCTAGGAGGTTTGTTTGATTAGTTTCAAATAAATGTCCTAGTTCACTTCATTTTATTGCCACGAACGTGTATCGATAACACGAAGAATTCTGTTTTCTATTCATTTGCTACCTGTAAAAGGAATAAAATTGGAGCGCTTGTTACTTACGGCGTGTGAATGTTGAATTACATCGAATTGATGTATCAACTTTACTCTTGCTTAGCGAATATAGTAACCACCTTCGGGTGTCAGGACGTACGAGTTCTCGTTGCCGAAGTGTTTTCTTCTATCTGTAAGATGTGGTTCATTTGTTTCCGACTGGTGGCGCTGTGTCATATTTATATGCCATATAGTCACTGGAAGGAAAATATAACGCCGTTAGAAATATTTGGTTGGTTATCACTTTCGATGGATGGATGATACTGATGAGCCCCAAATAAGGGCGAAACAGACTCTATCATTTCCATTGATTGTGATAGACAACTTAATGTTTCTAACATACACCATCCAAGGTATATGGAGGCATTTCGATGTTTCGTGAACTCGTATAACCAGCTCCGCTAGGAGGTTTGTTTGATTAGTTTCAACTAACTGTCCTAGTTCACTTCATTTTATATATATATATATATATATATATATATATATATATATATATATATATATATATATATATACATATATCTATATATTATATATATATATATATATATATATATATATATATATAAATATATATATATATATATATATATATATATATATATATATATATATATATATATATATATATATATATACAGGGTGATTCATTAAGGGTGGCGACCGGCCGTATCTCGGAAACCGTATGTCCTAGAATTTGGGGAAAAAATTCTTATATGCAAATCTGCCCTAAAAAAATGATTAAAAATAGTTGGTCCATAGTTGGATTTTTTACGAAATATTCCCCAATTTAGGCTGGTAAAAAATATCAAATTCAGAAACTACTGTCCTACTTCCACAACTCTTGTTAGAGTCATTTTTCTGTATTACCTATTCTGAAATGGTGGGGGAAGTTCTCTTTCTTTGACATAAAAAAGACTGTAACTCCATAATGCATGAACTGATTTTCGAAAACGTAGACTCTATGCAAAGAGTATTGAATGTAGATTTCAGTCACAAATAACAAAAACACTTTTAATTTTCCAATCGGCAACTAGAGGGCGTTATGTAACACCTAGCTCTATTTATGATTTTTTTTGAGAAATTTCAAATGCAATGCTATAAATCTAACTAGCTAACAAAAAGCCAAATTTGATGACTTATTGACTTGTTAAAACCGCGAAGCGATATCTCCTTTCATTCCAAAGATATTGGCATTTTTTGAGTGTTGATGATTGTTGGCTCGCCCTGTAAGGTGGAAGAGAAATTATGTTGCTAAAATTGTTTTGAAAATAAAATAACAAGTAGAAACACAGCAAAATTCAATCCCAAATCTCTCAAACGGTCTCTTGTAGTTTTATGTTCATGGAGGAGCTGCAATATTACGAATGATGTTAAACTGTTGAGAGATAGATGTTTCAAAAGTCAGCAAGTTACCTACGGAAATGACACCAATGTTTTATGATTGTTTACCTTTAAGTTTTTATTGCTGTCAAATTTAATCTGACTGTTTGCAAACTAACTCTTTTATAATGCCTTTTTATTCAAATGGAGAGGCATATGATATGCCCAGTATATATTTTGAAAGTCTACAAAATGAAGTAATTGCTGAACGGGAGTAGGTATGCGATACGATATCCTGAAAGACGGCGTCATTCTCGGAAATTATTCAAAAGATTGCGAGAAACCGGCAATGTTCAACCTGTCGTATTAAGAAATAGGATACGTAGAAGTCGCAATGAAGAAAATGTTACTAACGTATTGGTGTTAGAAGTCTGATCCCCATTTGAGTATTCGAAAAATTGCAAGAGATCTAGGATTGAATTATTCTTTGGTGCAAAGAATATTAAAGGATTATAAAATGCACCCTTATCATATTATTTCACAACAGCATGAAATTAGCCCAGACAAAAATTGTAGATCAGATAATTATCCATAAAAAATTTCAAAATACTTTTTCAATTCGCGGTTTTGACAGGTCAATAAGTCATCAAATTTGGCTTTTTGTTAGCTAGTTAGATTTATAGCATTGCATTTGAAATTTCTCAAAAAAAATCATAAATAGAGCTAGGTGTTACATGAAGCCCTCTAGTTGCCGATTGGAAAATTAAAAGTGTTTTTGTTATTTGTGACTGAAATCTACATTCAATATTCTTTGCAGAGAGTCTACGTTTTCGAAAATCAGTTCATGCATTATGGAGTTACAGTCTTTTTTATGTCAAAGAAAGAGAACTTCCCCCACCATTTCAGAATAGGTAATACAGAAAAATGACTCTTACAAGAGTTGTGGAATTAGGACAGTAGTTTCTAAATTTGGTATTTTTTACCAGCCTAAATTGGGGAATATTTCGTAAAAAATCCAATTATATTTTATAAGTGGTAGTTTGCGCTACCTAGCGGAAACATTTTTAATAATTTTTTTAGGGCAGATTTGCATATAAGAATTTTTTCCCCAAATTCTAGGACATACGGTTTCCGAGATACGGCTGGTCGCCACCCTTAATGAATCACCCTGTATATAATATATATATATATATATATATATATATATATATACATATATATATATATATATATATATATATATATATATATATATATATATATATAAATTATATATATATATATATATATATATATATATATATATATTTATATTTATATTTTTATTTATTTATATATATATTTATATATATATATATATATATATATATATATATATATAATATATATATATATATATAATATATATTGTGGTCAAAAAATACAGTTATTTCGTTAGCTTGAAAAAGTGAAGTTGGTTATTTCAAATGGAATACCCTGTATATTATTGAAAATTCGGAAAGGTGCTAGAATTTCCTTTTCATCTATGTATATCATACCTATACCTAACTAGTCAAGTTTCGGACTTATAAGCACTTATTTGTGAAAATGTTCCTTGAACATGGTATCCCCTTGGTATTTGCTAAGCATGTCATGAACAGTAACGTTGTGACAATCTACTAATAATATCTACACATTCATCACTTCAGAAGTTAGAAATACCTACAGAAACGATAGAAAAAATTTATTCGAATGGAGATTTTATAAATTTGTTTATTATATTTGGACAGTGTGATAAAATTATCAGCAGGACATGTAGAAAGTTCAATGAAATATATCCGAATCTACCGCCAATGAACCTCAAGAAACTTATACGAATTCACGCACTTTCCGAGTCATCGATAAGAAGTGCTGAAGAAGATTTGGGCATAAAATATTCATCTGTTCAAAGAATCTTGCGAATACATAACATGCATGATTACAAATTCACCAATATTCAAGCAAGTTTCGTAACTATACCAAATTTCATTCAATTACCTCCACAGGTTTAGAAAATATTCACATAAAATCACTATCAGGTCTTCACCTTTAACACCCTGTATCTCAAAAACGAAGAAGTTGTGGACCCTAGTTCATATGAACTTTTATCTCTATTTTTGGAAGTAGAATATGAGGTCGAAATATTGACTTCTAATTGCGGGACACCCTGTATATATTGTGAGGTTGGTCCTAGGTCCTCTTAATAAAACAAAGGTTTTACTCTTAAAGCTTCTTTATTAGGAGGTTCATACTCCTCATGGCTTAAAGACTCTCGTAGAACTCTCGATAATATCCGCGAAAATGTCGAACGTAAGTTCGTCTCAGCCGAGTCAGCACTTTTATGTATAATGTATAACGAATATATGGAACAGTAACAATTCAAGTTTATTGGACTAGAAGTAATGCGATGACCTGTGAATTCCGCCAATAACTGTCGCAATACTTCCTGTATAATAACCTCGACTAAATGTGTGAATTAATATATCAAAAATGAAGGACACCCTACTGCGTAGCACTAGGAATGATAAAACCCCTCGGCGCATGTGCATATCGTCAATATTTTTGAATGTACCTATTATATAAATTAAATAACAATGAAAGTCGTTTTTACGAATGAAATGAAGGAAAATTGCAATAAATGTATTAATAAGTCGATATTACGAATAAAATCCGTGAAAATTTAGCAAAAAAATTCATTGTTTGACTGTTGAATTTGAATATCCTATCCCGGCTCATTTTGCTGCAAATTATGAATCAAATTGATGATATCTCTATGGATGGGAAGCAGACACAGAGGCAGAATCAAGCTGAAGCTATCAACGTCGCTTGGTTACCGTGGCACACAGAGCACTTCGACGCATGTTTTGTAGGACTTCGTACATATCGACCTTGGCGCATGCGCATGTCGTAATGTCTATCTAAAAAACGCTATAATTTTTTATTCTCCGTTGGGAAAAATAAGGAACAAAACTTCTCTTATGAAATCATATGTATTTTATCGATATCCGTTGGAATTTTTAAAATCAGACCAGATCCCAACTTTTTGTCGTGAGACTATAACCCCTTTAGCTTCGCCTCGGGGTAAAAATATACATTTGGCGAAATAATTATAAATATTTATTATTACACTCACAGTTTAAAAACAATACAATAAATATATCTTTTCTTAATTATTTGATTTGTTAGTATTATAATTTAAGTTAAATTATAAAAGCAATACAATACTTTTTTGCGATACTTTGAACTCGCAATTCTACTCTTGCATGAAAATCTAAATCCGATGTTTTCTCATATTAAACCGTACCTAATTTCTAATTTCAACACATAAATATATAATCATATTTAATTTTGAACTAGTTAGGTACTATAAAACTCAAGCAAATAATCTAAAAATCTAAACAAATCCATACGCTCCACCGTAATTTACGAAGCTATACCAGTATTTCAATCCAACTGCAACGAACATTACATTTCCACATAACGGCAAGGCGAGATGACGTAATCCGGGGTCGGCGGATAAAACTGCTACGGCCTCAACGTATCTGGGCCGCATGAAGATTACCTGCTGTGTTGGCGGATGGTTGTGAAGGCTGTATTAATTTTTTCTTTTGGGGATTTTATAAACATAATGAGGGTGCGTCAGTTAAAAAAAGTTGTTTTTAGCAAATTAAATCTGTAGGAAAAAGTGGATTTAAAAGATAACGGACGTCTGACGCCAGTTTTGAATATAATTCAGGAACATAAAGGATTTAAAAATCGGCCGGGTTTTAGGCAAAACTTTGATGAAAACATTTACAAGACTGCGTGGTTGTGTGGATGTGATGAAAGTAATGCTTTTTTGTTTTGCTTGTTTAATATTTGGAGGTGATGAAAATTGTATAAAGGTAGGAGTTCGTGATCTCAAACATTTGGTAGACAAGATTAAAAAACATGAAAATTCTCCAAAGCATAAAAACATTCTAGTAAATTTTTAGCAAAAACAAATACACAAATATGTATAACCCAATATTATTTTTGCGCCCCTCCCCTTGAAAACAAACTCACGAGCCGCCACTGCTTTTTATATAAAAAAGTAATTTAAATGCCATATTGTATGGATTTTTGAAGATCCTGTTCACAGTAAACACAATAACTTCCGAAAAAAATTGCAGTATTGTTTTATCTTCTTATAATTAATTCATTCCGATTGACATTTTCTGAAAAAGATGGCTTTGTGAAAATGTTAACGAATGTATTGATGTAAACATTCAATTTGAATAATTCGTGTACGACATGAGCGTTTAAGGGATGCTCATTTGGATTTTCCAAACTTTTTCTTACTAAAATTAAAATAATTAACTGATGAAATTTATCAATATCCTAATCAGCAAATTGTCTAACTTCATATTTTGTGGAGGGAATTTTTTTAGTGTCAAGTCGCAGTCGTTAAAATAACAGTTATTCGATGAATTTGAACCAAATGACTATATCTCTATAAGATATTGAACAAGTTTTTTATTTAATAAAAATTAGTCATCTCATAATTATTTGGTACAATGGGTATTGGTATTGGTATTGGTAGGTGTGGATGGTGACCGATGCGCTGCGACCTTATTAGATCTATTGTGCCCCATCTTCTTCTGCTTCTCGATGTGTTCTCGTTTTACAGCAGCCCCTCAAGCTTCAATACCTTCAGGAATTTGAGGATTTTAAGGGGGTCTATTCGTGGTATTTCTTCTACAGTCAGCTGGTATGATACCAGTGTGTTCAGTCTTTCATGGTGCACAGCATAGCACTCCATCAGTATATGGTGGGGTGTTTCTGGACGTTCCTTGCAGAATCTGCAGGTGCTGTCCCCCTCTAAACCTTTATTTTTACACACCAAGTCTAAGTTAGTCAATATTTCACAAGTGCGACATAAAGTTTGATCCAGTTAGTAGGCCTTATCATTAATCTGGTTGAAAACAAGAAAACACCAGTTGAGAGTTTAAGCGTTGAAACTGATACTACATTTTCACAAAATACGAGATATTTCAAAAACCATAAGGTTTAGGTGAATTGAACCTTAATGAAACTGGCATTTGTTTTTACTGTAAAATCCAAAAATGAAATAATATACAGGGTATTCCATTTAAAAAATACCAACTTTGAAACTTTTCGTGTATTTGGCACACCCCGTACAACATGAAAATATTCTTAAAATGTAGTTATAATAAGTCCCTATCCATCCTGAAGAAAAAACTTCGATAAAATCAAATACCTTAGCCATAACTCTTCGTGTCGAATAACGTGAATAACCCTGTATATATATATATATATATATATATATATATATATATATATATATATATATATATATATACATATAATATAAATAAATATATATATATATATATATATATATATATATATATATATATATATCAAAATTAAAAGAAGCAAAATTAACGGTCTAGCCCGTACATATTGAAGCAACCGTTGCTACTGTTTCGATCTCTTTGGTCCTCATCAGATCGGCTTCGCCATGTGTGGGATAGAAAACTTGTAAATGTAAACAACAAAAACAAACGAAATTGATGGCTACGGAAGACAATTACACATGTGTGGGGTATTGTTCGAACTCTCCGGTGTGGGAGATTTGGTCAAACCTTTGCCACGGAGGCGATTAATGCCATTCTCGAGATCTCAGAAACAAACTACAAAGAAGCAAATTTATCGCGAGAAAATATTAATTAAAAAGCAAAATTGTCGTTCTAGCGCTCATATATTGAAGCAGCCGTTGACATACATGTTTCGGACTATTTGGTCCTCATCACAACGGCGTAGCCAAGTATGGGTTCGTAAACTTGGAAATAGTATCAACAACAAACGAAATCCCTTGCTGCGGAAGACAATCACATATTTGTGGGGTATTGTCCGAACTCTCCGGTTTGGGAGATTTGGTCAAACTCTTTCCACGGAGGTGATCAATGCCATCCGCGAGATATCGTACCGAGGAAACAAACTACAAAGCCTCAAATTTGTAGAATGGAACTACTAACTAAAAAGATCGATATATGCGGAATAGACCGATAATTAAGTTAGACGGTTGAAAATGTGTACGTGATTATAGTAGTTTTTATAAACTTTTTTCCTCATCGTCGCCATTTCTATGAAGAGAATTATTTGATGTCTTTTGAAAATTAGCTTAACCCTAAAGTTCATTCAAATTGTATTAGATGATTGAAATTTCTTACTTGGATTGAGTCTATAGATTTCATATTTTTCTTTGGTTTTGAAGTTTTGCGCACCTCCACAGCTTCTGTTGACTGAGATAGAGGGTTGAAATTTGGTATATTAGTCGAGTTGATGCTAGGGAAGTGCAAACTGGGGGGTTTATTTCACCGCCGCAATGAAGAATGTTAATAGGTATGCCCATTATTTATCAACAAATAGTGATTTTGTGGCCGCCGAAATGCGAGGAATAAAAATGCAAAGGTAAGTTAACTTTTCTTGCTATTTAGAAAATAATTTATTTGTTTAAAATTATTTTATTAAAACAAAATACCCAACTTATTTCATATTGCAACTCAAATAGGCAGAAGTACCAAACCTTTTAAGTTTTACGTTAGAGACATCAAATATGTATTAAAGTTTTATATCTATTGGTACGTATATACATAATGTGTATATAGGTACCTCTTATTAGTGAATTTAACTAAATACATACATTGATTTATTGCAAATGTAGTGGGTTGAACAGATGTACTAAACCTGTTTTAATTTTGATTTGTCTTGTCAATAAAATAGGTAAGACCATTTTATTTTTTTAAAATTTGTTACCTCTTCCAGATCGGCAAGAGACAGCTATGGTGATGATGCTATTGGTTACGTACAAGTAAAAAGAGTAAGTTATGTTTGTATGGTCAAATGTAGAATCACGCCAGAACACCGCGTACATACCACACCTTATCGTTGCAGTTTAGAATGCAATGAAAAGGACCAAGAAGTTTCAAACGTAACTTGCGAAGATTGTGCCGCCAGCAGAGGTGGCTGTAAACATACTAAAGCATTTTTGATGTGACTACATCGTCGAAGCGAGGAACCTTCAACGACTGCTATCAAGTGTTATTGGAAAAAATCAAAGCTATCAAGTATCGGTACCACAGTGAAAATGATTAAAGGGAAAGACTTTGGTACAAGTGGTTTAACATGTCATGAACCTGGTCAGGAAGGAAATATTTTTTTCGACATGGTAGCATTAAAACTTAAAGAGCTTCAAATACAGTGATTTCTCTCACATTATGTACCTATGTGAAAAAAAAGATGTTGAAAATATGTCTATTCTTTATTTAGTTAATAATTTCAAAAAATCTGGATCTTGACGTCGACAGTTTTATAACATTTTGTGAGAACGAAATGACGAAATCAAGATGTCTTCAAGTAAAAAAGGATACAATAGCTCAATCAGATTCTAATTTGTGGTTTGAGATGCGCTACGGACGTATAACAGCTTCAAAAATGCACGAAGCTACTCGGTTTACAACAAAAGATGGCTCTTTGGTTGAAGAGATATTCGGTGCCATAACTTTTAAAGAAACTGCTGCTATCAAAACAGGAGAAATATTGGAAAAATATGTCATCAATGAAGTCTCGAAGCAGAGAAATACAAAGATGGAGGAATCTGGTCTTTTTTTGAAGAACGAGTGGCCTATGATTGGTGCCTCGCCTGACTGGCTTACTAACGACTTCGTTGTAGAAGTAAAGTGTCCAGCCAAGGAAAACACTTCTATTAATTATTATAGTAAAGGTAAACTAGGCAAACAATATTATGCACAGATACAAACACAAATGCAAATGACCGGAAAAAGAAAAGCCCTATTTTGTATTGCACACGTTGACTTTGAAACCTCAAAGAAAGTTGATATGCATGAGGTAGTTTATAATAAAAAATATTGTGACGATCTTTTTGAAAAATGTGTTATGTTTTGGAAGAAAAACATCCTTGACAAATTAATAAAATAACATTACCTCAATGTGATATAGTTTTAGTAAAATCCTGTGAATGAAACAAACATTGTTGGAAAATGAAATTTGAATATACTCTTAATATTCTAACAGTAACCTATAATCTTATATTCTTAATACAATAAAATAAACATAAATGCATTTTGCTTAAAACACTAGTTAGTTACTTTAAATGAAACAGACTGCTTTGAAGATTTACTATTCCACATGCAGAAATCACCACCGAATCTAGCAGGTCAACTTGCTTTAAATCTACACAAGCGTGTGGCAACATAAACTCGAATAATCAAAGTCTGCCGATAGCTCTTTCTACGTGTATCCGTAACGCGGCAATTTTTTTTATCTCTAAAACTTCCTTTTTGGTCGGTTATACTTTAGGTCACGCTAGGTGGTCTGATCAGAGTATGTCCATTTTGTTGAAGCAAATGCGCAATATTTTTAAAACCTCTGTCGGCTAATACTGCTGATCCTTCAGGTAAAGTTTGCAAAATACCACAATCTTCAAAAATTAAATAATCTGTTACTCTGCTACCATAACCTGGTGAAATAAAATTTATTAATCCATCGGATGTTATTGATATTAAATATTTTATTGTATTACAGTTTTTGTAGTCAGACCACGTGAGAGCTTGCTTCACGGCATCAACAGGCTTTTCAATTTGAATCTAAAAACAGTCGATAATGCTTTGAACTCGATTGTAAGTTTTCCTAAATGGAATAGGTAGATTCATCTGGACATCGGATGAAGGTGGAAAGTATACAAGTGATTTAAATACAGATGCTACAGCCGGAACAGTATCCCTTATGATTTTAGTAACAGAACTAGTCGACAAACCAAAATCTAAGGCCAGAATAGTATTAGGTTGATACAAGCGTATTTTTTAAAAAGTTATCATTATATTTCGCGGAGTACATTTTGTTGTTTCAGATAACATATTTATACAAAAATAGCATTCTTTAGGTAAACCTAACAACAGTTGCTAGATATGGATAAAAGAGCAGCCTTTTGCATATAGTTTCTAAAAAACTGTTTCGTAGTCCGAGATATCCGTATCTGAATCTTGATTAGAATTCTTTGATTGTTGATCAATGTTATACATTTCATGAGAAGATGCGTTAGAAGATGTGTCGTCCATACTATGAACTGATACTGCATCTGGTGAAAATATAATTTTCCTCTCTTTTTCAAAATATTTATTAACAGTCCTTGTTGATTTATGGACACTTTTAGCTTTCTGCTTTACTTGCACTCCATTACTTTTTTTTGATATTTCTAAACACTGATCATTATTACCGAAATTTATTGGATCCTCTATTACTGTTTCGTCTTCACAGCAAGCAACAAATATCTCTTCAGGCTTTTCTAACGCCGAAGTTTCGTCTCCGCTTAATAGTTTCTCAAAATATTTTATTTGATTACGCTTTTGCACTGCAGATCTTTCAGGTTTATCTTCATTTTCTTGTTGACATTTGAATTTGTGAGGAACTTTACCCTTTTTTAGTTTAATTCTTCCCCCAACCATCTTATATTTAATATAGTTCTCCATATCATTTTCGATCTAAAACAAGAAAAAATCTCATAAACCAGATTTTTACTCGAGCAGAGCAGTAGGCAAAGGCTAGTATAAATTGAAAGTTGTGTAGAAAACAAAGAATAGTTGCATTGTTCTCAAAATATTATGATAATATCTATGTATAAACATAACGGTTTACCTAAAATGTCTGACACCAAAGGTTTTGCACCTCTGACCTGATTTTATGTTTATACGTAAGTATTAAATAAATGTAAACTACAAAAGATTATAATAATCATTATTATGTACCACATTAAAGATTATCAGTGTAGGTACTTACGTCAAAATGGTCTGCACAACAATAAACTGCTTTTATCTCCAAATGGATCTAACCTCTTCATAGCTTCTATCCATTTCTTTCTCATTTTGATTCCTTTGGAACGATAAAAAACAACTTGTCAGGCGCATTGGTGGTTGTATTTGTACATTTCGGCACAACGCATGATTTTCTAGTATTTGGATTGGACATTTTTGAAAGTATTTATAATTTTTAATGAAACGTAAGACGACACCGTGCTGAGAGCGCGAGCGGACTGAGCGAGTGTTGTGAAATGACGTCACACCATCACACGCATCGAGTATGGTCGGCGTCGCATGTTTACTTTTATAAATCGGAAACTAATTGATGTATCGAAGTAATTCTTTCACTTGTATTTTTTCTTTTTGACAGAGAATATGGAGAGCTAATATTAAAAATTAGTTAACATTCTCAATTTTCATGTTGAAATCTCAAGCGCCATCTCTTTCTGTAAAATGGATTTCTGATACTTTCGTCTGTAATCTATTTAAATTCAGAACTATTTTATTACTTGTCATTAGTTAAAAACATCTTAGATACATTTCCACTTACTATGTTACATCTGTTGACCTTTCGTATTGGGGCTTGTAAAATAGTTAATCGGTAATCGAACTCTTTGAGTCTCAGTAAATCTGCAAATAATATGTGAAGATGAGGAAAAACAACATCGGAACGACAGATACTTTTTTCTCACTGTTTTGTTTTGAATAATTTGACGTTTCTTTCCTTGCCTCCATGGAAATCATAGGTCTACATTGAAAATAAAAAAGGTAATTATTACCTTATTTCTCTATTAAATAGAGAGTAAATAGTGTTGGTATCATACTAAACGAATTTTTATCGTTCATCCTTAAGTAAATTGCAATCATTCAAGTTTATCTCCGTAAGTTATGAATAATATGGCCAACCGTGAGAGGATAACATAAATTGAGAATAGAACATATCAAGAAAGGAACAAGCTTTTCAAGTTTCATGAGAAGTATGACCTGTACTGATGGAACAAGATAAAATTGTTCTGTTGTCTACTTGTATGCCAACATCTCCGATTCCACCTCCTTGCGGTCCTCCAACATGACCCTCCTGTTGTTCGACCTGTTCCTCATGCTGTTACCCACCACATTAATGTCCTACGGCTTGCTGTCCTCCACTTGCTTGTGGTCGTTGCCCACCCGTCTGATGTACCTGTTGATAACTGTCTTCTGCGACTGTTATGTTAGTTTCAACAGTAAAAAGATAAAGCCGCATACATAATAATTTTTGTTTGTTCCTTGAGCCTTAATGTTGTATTTCCAATTGCATTTACTGAATTGAAATTGACTCATTCGAGTTTCACACATCTGTTATATTTTCTGTTTTCTTTTAGATTATGAAAGGAACCCAACGATTGAAAGAGTTGGTCCAACAATTCAAAGGAGAGCTCGTTTTACGTGCGAAAAAAGTAAATTCGCTCAAACATCCTTATTCACCACCCCCAAGAAAAAATAGAGCTCGTTTGTGCAAACATAAATCCGAAGTCAGCAGTGGAAGCAGCACCGATGAGGATTTTACTGATGAAGAAGATTGCAGCATGGAAGAATTGCAACGAAAGCAAAAACATCCAGATTGCTTGCATCCAGAAATGTGGTACAATGATCCTGGAGAAATGAATGACGGACCTCTCTGTAGATGTTCAGTGAAATCAAGAAAATCTGGAATACGACATGGAATATACCCTGGAGAGAAGCCCTTAAAAAAATGTGATTCGAATTCCAACAATGCAGATAAACTGTACCATTACAAAATTACAATTGCACCTCCTACAAATTTTCTCATTAAGACTCCTACTATCATTCACCATGATGAACATGAATTTATATTTGAAGGTTTCTCCATGTTTTCCCATTTTCCTCTTGAAAAGCTACCTACTTGTAAAGTTATAAGATTTAATATAGAATATACTATCATATACCTCCAAGAAAAAAGTCCTGAAAATTTCACTATCGAAGAGCTCAACATATTTTATGATTATTTATTCAAAGAAATATTAGAATTGGTTGATTTAGATTTCAAAACATCTGATGATGTAGAAGGTTGCGCTCAATATCATTTCATGCCAAGGTTTGTGAGAGATTTGCCAGACAGTGGCAGAGAAATTTTGGCGATGAACGAAGTATTGAAATATTTATTACGGAATTCAAAGCCTCTCATTCAAGAATCAGAATTGAAAAATATGGTGAATATGACGCAATATGAATGGCAATCTTATGCAGATGAAATTAAAGGAATGGTGGTTACTTATCCTGGTAGAAAACCCTGCTCTGTTAGAGTCGATCAGCTTGATAGAAACATTGATTTGCAGAAAAAGGGCGAGTTTAAATTCCCTGAAATTGTTCACTTTGGTATCAGACCTCCACAGTTAAGTTATGCCGGTAATCCAGAATACCAAAAAGCTTGGAGAGATTATGTGAAATTTAGGCATCTTCTTGCTAACATGTCTAAACCAACTTTTGAAGATAAAAGAAAACTGGAGGCCAAAGAAAACAGACTGCAGGAGATGAGAACACAAAGTAAAATGAAGCGTGATGTTACTGTGGCAGTCAGCGCCGAAAATTTTTATAGGACTGGAATTATGTGTGATATTATTCAGCATGCTATGCTGCTACCTGTATTGGTGTGTCATTTAAGATTCCATAACTCTCTCAGTGTTCTAGAAGACACTATTGGATATAAATTCAAAAATCGTGCCCTGTTGCAGTTGGCTCTAACTCATCCTTCATATAGAGAAAACTTTGGAACTAATCCGGATCACGCTAGAAATAGCTTGACCAATTGCGGAATCCGTCAACCAGAATATGGAGATAGGAGAATTCATTATATGAACACAAGAAAAAGAGGTATAAATACATTAATCAATATAATGTCCAGGTTTGGTAAACAGCAAGAAACAGAATCGAATATCACTCATAATGAACGCCTTGAATTCTTAGGGGACGCAGTAGTTGAATTTTTATCCTCAATCCACTTATTCTTCACTTTTCCTGAACTTGAAGAAGGAGGCTTAGCAACTTATAGAGCTGCAATTGTTCAGAATCAACACTTAGCAGTTCTAGCAAAAAATCTTAAACTCGACCAGTTTATGCTTTATGCTCATGGTTCTGATCTTTGTCATGATTTAGAACTTCGGCACGCAATGGCGAATTGTTTTGAAGCAGTTATGGGTGCTTTATTCCTTGATGGGGGAATTGATGTTGCAGATAAAGTTTTTTCAGAAACGCTGTTCAAAGGCTCAGCTTTGTTAGAGGTTTGGTCCTGTTTACCGCCACATCCATTACAAGAACAAGAGCCAACAGGAGATAGAGAGTGGATACCAAAATTTGAATTGCTACAAAAACTCACTAAATTTGAGGAATCAATTGGCGTCGAATTCAAACACATAAGGCTGCTTGCTAGAGCATTCACAGATAGAAGTGTGGGATACACAAATCTTACTATGGGATCAAATCAAAGGTTAGAATTTTTAGGCGATACAGTACTTCAACTTATCGCTTCCGAATATCTTTATAAGTTTTTTCCAGAACATCATGAAGGTCATTTGTCACTGTTAAGAAGTTCATTGGTTAATAATAGAACACAAGCTGTAGTATGTGATGATTTAGGCATGGCAAGTTATGCTGTTTATAACAATCCAAAAGCTGAGCTGAAAACAAAAGATAGAGCAGATCTACTTGAAGCTTTTATAGGAGCTCTCTATGTTGATCAGGGTTTAGAACACTGTGAAGTATTTTGTCAAGTAACTTTATTTCCAAGACTGCAAGATTTTATTATGAACCAAGATTGGAATGATCCTAAATCCAAATTACAACAATGTTGCCTTACTTTGCGAACAATGGAGGGAGGCGAACCTGATATACCTGTGTATAAGGTTATTGAATGCAAAGGACCTACAAACACAAGAGTGTATACCGTAGCCGTTTACTTCAGAGGAAGGAGATTAGCTCATGCTGTTGGGCATAGTATTCAGCAGGCTGAAATGAATGCAGCAAAAAATGCTTTAGAAATATCTGAGAATCTATTTCCCCAATTAGATCATCAAAAAAGAGTAATAGCTAAGAGCATGAAGAGGCAGAAAAGAACGAAACCGCATTACAGGTCAATTCCAAGATCCAAATCACCTGAACAGTATTCAAGATATAGATATAGATCAAAAAAATTGAGGAGTGAATCTGTTAAAAGTGGAAGGAAGAGCAGTTCTACAAATAAAAGTGATGGAAGCTCTTTCAGTGATAGTAGTAAGGATAGTGGAAGTGGATTTGAATACAGATCTAGACGAAAGACTGAACTACTTTCCAGTGGTAGTGATAATTCAGTTACATCATCAAGAGATGAAAAATGAAACTTATCAAATAATAATGGAACGAACTCTAATCCAACATCACATGAATAGGTTTCATGGAACAATACTTTTCACTTTTTTGAATATAATAAACGTCAATTCATATACGCAAGTTCCTCAGATAACAATCACTGGACGCAATTTTTATATTAATTCATAAATATATATATATATATATATATATATATATATATATATATATATATATATATATATATATATATATATATATATATATATATATATATATATATATATATTATATATATATATATTAATATATATATATATATATATATATATATATATATATATATATATATATATATATATATATATATATATATATATATATATATATATATATATATATATATATATATATATATATATATATATATATATATATATATATATATATATATATATA
This sequence comes from Cynegetis impunctata, assembly GCA_030704885.1. NCBI lineage: Eukaryota > Metazoa > Arthropoda > Insecta > Coleoptera > Coccinellidae > Cynegetis > Cynegetis impunctata. The sequence goes on from JARQZK010003713.1 coordinate 253,349, forward strand.
TATATATGTTAAATACTAGGGTAAATGTTAAATACTGGGGTTGATTTACACAAATAAGAATAACTATTTAGACCAATTCCGTTTATTGCTCCATACGTTAACAACTTGTTCATATGTTCAAGCATACTCGACGACTCCTTTGTCTTCACTGTTCTCTCGTGCGCAGTAGTTCGTTACTGCTGCATTGGTAAGGCGCATGTCTGCTTCTACCACTCGTCCGTCCTGACGTAACAAATGATGGGGAGCGTAAAGGGGGTGTATAGGGATACCGTTAACACGGCCATCCTGTGATAAGTGCGTCCTCGCACTGTGTCCATCTGTAAGCACAAAGTACGAAACAGAATTTTCGTTATACCAAAATCAACCAATTTTGTTTTTTTTTTTTTTTGACAAAGTCGTATTTCCACTTTTACATACTTCACGTCATATTTGAGTTTTTATAGAGTTTGTCTATATAATATAACATTTTCAATTCATAGCCACAAATTATGTAATATAATGATACCTACTACCTTTAAAACATACTGATATCTTCTGCTTACTTCAACTTATATCAGAGTTTTACTATATTATAACATTTTCTATTCATTGCTGTAATGTAATGGTACCTACTACCTTCAAAACATACTGTTAGTGTTTTACTATATAATATAACATTTTCTATTCATTGCTGTAATGTAATGGTACCTACTACCTTTAAAACATACTTTTACTACCCTTTTTAAACCTAGTGGTACTGCCACTATTTCATGTCTTGTGTGATCGCCACAAACATATAAGGCAACGTGAGATCGTCAAGTTCCTCTTTATTCAAACGGAGTGGGATCGCCACCTCCTAATTATTTATAAATTATTTAATGGTTATTTGTAAATTATTTAATGTTTCATTTCATGTCTTGTGTGATCGCCACAAACATATAAGGCAACGTGAGATCGTCAAGTTCCTCTTTTTATTCAAGTGGAGTGGGATCGCCACCTCCTACTTATTTATAAATTATTTAATGGTTATTTGTAAATTATTTAATGTTTCATTTCATGTCTTGTGTGATCGCCACAAACATATAAGGCAACGTGAGATCGTCAAGTTCCTCTTTTTATTCAAGTGGAGTGGGATCGCCACCTCCTACTTATTTATAAATTATTTAATGGTTATTTGTAAATTATTTAATGTTTCATTTCATGTCTCGTGTGATCGTCACAAACATATAAGGCAACGTGAGATCGTCAAGTTCCTCTTTTTATTCAAGCGGAGTGGGATCGCCACCTCCTACTTTTTTATAAATTATTTAATGGTTATTTGTAAATTATTTAATGTTTCATTTCATGTCTTGTGTGATCGCCACAAACATATAAGGCAACGTGAGATCGTCAAGTTCCTCTTTTTATTCAAGCGGAGTGGGATCGCCACCTCCTACTTTTTTATAAATATTTAATGATACTTCATTTTGTTTTTAACCTAGTGGATTCACCACTAATCCATTTTTTTAAATCTTTCACCATGCATGATATCGAAAAGAAAAGACAACAAAAATAAATGTAATACATCTGTATTACATTGCATTCAATAAACCTCAGGTTGCATTGCAATCAACACATAACTAATAAATTATTCAAAACGGCAACAATAATAAAGGTAATTCATCTGTATTACATTGCATTCAATAAACTTTAGGCAGCATTGCAATCATTCACGTAACCAATAAATTATTCAAAACGAATCATCCAGCAAATCAATTCAATTCAACAAAAATCATAAAAGTATTAACATACAAACATCACTAATCTTACGCTTTGTTTATGTTGTGGCAGGCCACGATCGTAATTACTCATGAGCGGCTACCGTCATCTGTCGACCTTGTTTATGTAGCACATCTTTCGTTACTAGAGCACGAACAGTGTAAGGCCCTTGATATTTGTCCCTTAATTTCCTTCCGTCGTTGGCTCGAGGTAGTGTATAAAGTCAAATTGCTGAGCTGGATGGTTTCCACTGTTTCTTATTTTATTTCGGGCATCTGCGACATCCTTATTTGGGTCAATAATATTATTAGTTGGCAGTGTGTCACCCAAAAACAGCTGAGTAGTCGCTAGTCTAGGAATTATTCCAAACTGAAGTACTTTTGGTGAGTATTCTGTCATCGAAGTTGAAGATTATAAGCATAACACTCTCAATATGATTTATTTTAACAGGAGCGCTATTCAAGTTCTTTATAGTAAACACTTTTTCGATGACAAGCTTGTTGTTATGTAGTTCAAGCCCATCGCATTTTTCTCAATTCTAAGGCAAACTCGTCTAATCACTTCCCATCACATAATAAGATCGATATCGCTTGGCATAACAATATCGGGAATAACCATAAAGTATATTTCTAGGGTCAGGGTCGGCGGTACAGCTATTAAATCACAACTCCCAATAGTGTAAACAACTTGTGTTCCGAGATCCGGAAATGCATGTTCTTTTTATTGGGTTTAATCTCACTGTTTAGTTTATGTCATGCTAAGAATTTCATTCCAAGCTATTATGGAATCTGCTGATGCTGAGTAATTTCTGGTTACGGAACTCGGTTAGTGACTCACAATTTCGACTTTTTAGCGTTTCTTTCTCGGGAAAAGCAACAATTATGTCATTACAGAAAGCTTTTGTCAGGATCGAAGCTGGTTAGCTTAAATGATGTGAGCGCTAGTGTTGACATCAACGGCTGCGCAGTAATTCCATCTTTTCCAGATGTGCTAGGCGTTGGCGTATAACACGTCGACGTCGCCATCTTGGACTTATTCTAATAATTGTTGTTCAGGCTCGCTACCAAGTTAACTAAGGTTTCTTGCCATTGTAATTTAGTTCGTTTTGGACTTACTGAACCGACAATCTTCCTCATCAGCCACAACACTTTGCTCAGACACTTCACTGTCATGACGAATATGAATTTCATCTTTCATTTTAACTATATAATATTAATGTTTATTCATGATCATTTATGGCCACAGGGTACACACGGGAACATCCCACTTCTGATGTTAAATACTAGGGTAAATGTTAAATACTGGGGTTGATTTACACAAATAAGAATAACTATTTAGACCAATTCCGTTTATTACTCCATACGTTAACAACTTGTTCATATGTTCAAGCATACTCGACGACTCCTTTGTCTTCACTGTTCTCTCGTGCGCAGTAGTTCGTTACTGCTGCATTGGTAAAGCGCATGTCTGCTTCTACCACTCGTCCGTCCTGACGTAACAAATGATGGGGAGCGTAAAGGGGGTGTATAGGGATACCGTTAACATATATATATTATTTATTTGAATTGTTGCTGCCTGTGAACTATTTTCAACTTTTTGATAATTATTCGCAATAATAGGCTCGGTGAATCTCAAAAAACTCGATTTCATTAACTTTTTAATAAAATCGAGTTTTTTGAGATTCACCAAGCCTGTTATTGCTAATAATTATCAAAAAGTTTTATATATATATATATATATATATATATATATATATATATATATATATATTATATATATATAGATGTATGTGAATTTGTTACCTGTTTACGTTATATGGGAACAATAAAAGTTTAGCTCTGGCAGGTTAATTTAATTAATTATTATAAACGAATAAATGTATAAAATTGTACGTTTCGGTGGTACACCGCTATCAACAAACATCATACTACATCAGGGCACACATTTGACTATGAACAAACTGTGATATTAGGAGTGGAACCAAAACAAAAACAAAGGGAGTTTTTGGAAATGATTCATATACAATTAAACTTGGAAAACACGGTAAATGACAGACAAGACATTAAACAACTAAGTCAGACATTCCTTCCACTCTTGACAAGACCAGATACACGAACATAAAGAAGAAAATAAATGACATGACATACTATATGACAGACGGTTTGTTTTTAATATGTTAATGTTAGTTAATTAAGTTTAATTTTATTGTGGATGTACTTGACAAGATTATTGTATTAATCGATTTTATATGTATGTATGTTACATTTAAGGTTGTGTACCCTATCGTCTGATATATCGGCATTACTGATGATAATACGTTTTACAGGTTGTTTGTGATTTATAAATCGAGTGCTGAAGAAGGTGGATGTACCACCGAAACGTACAATTTTATACATTTATTCGTTTATAATAATT
>JARQZK010003713.1:260000-300742 GCA_030704885.1 Cynegetis impunctata
TTGGTAATTTTTTGAAAATTTATATTGCTTAATAATAAAAACCCTACTCATAAATTCTATGCTTAGGCATTCTAGAGTTAATAATGTAAGTATAACTTGATATCAAGCAATTAAATATAGTTTTGAAGGTAAACATAGAAAGGTCAAATATAGATGTTTGTAAACGCAACAATGTTATTTATCCTGAAAATTCCTGTACATGAATCACTCTTATCTAACATGATACTAAGAGTTCGTTTTTAAGTCGTGAATAAATCTCCCACCTCAGAACTGCGGCTTCAAAAGATAGTTCTGCGGCCGACTAGCCACAGTCACCTACACAGTATATTACCGCGCATGTGCGATAAGGTAGTTGGGGACATAATAGCAGTAGATCGCTTTCTTTACCAGCGACATCCGAAGAAGCAACATCGACCTCAGCCAATTCTAGCCTAACCTAGGCATTGTAAATAATCATTGCAAGTTGTGTATATCTGTGTAAATAAAGTTATCAATAATCCGACGCATTTATACATCCCAACGTGAACCCACAACATTGGTGACCCCGACAAAAGGACAAAGAAGCCCAACGCGGACAGCATCAAAAGGAAGGAAAGTGCACAGTATTGAGGTAAGGGCATTCAGTCTAGTATTTTCATATTGGTCGAACTATCATACGTTTATATTGTCTTATATTATCTATTCACTATTTGCACGTTTTTTTTTCAAAATAATCTGGTGATATAAAAGTATGAATAACGAAAACGAAAGTAATCAAATTGCTCGGGTTGCTCTGAAATTGCCATCATTTTGGCGCAATAATATAAAACTTTGGTTTGTGCAAGCGGAAAGTAGTTTTGATATTGCGGGCATTACTAATGACTGCACAAAATTTAATCATATAGTAGCAGCAATAGATCCAGACATACTGTCGGCAGTTTCAGATATTTTATTCAAGCCTCCTGCGCAGGATAAATATAAGTTGCTAAAACAACGAATTTGTGAAGAGTACGCGGACTCCGAAAGTCGACAAATAAAGAAATTGCTGAACGAACTTCAATCAGGCGACAACAAGCCATCTCAATTATTAAGAAAAATGAGGGAACTCGCAAACGGTTCTCTAGGTGAGGATTTTCTTAAAACACTCTGGTTTCAACGGTTATCGTCAGAAATCCAAACTATTTTGTCGGTTAGTGCAGAAGCATTAGATAAATTAGCGGACAAAATTTTGGAAGTAAGATCGGACACCAGTAGAAATATTTGTGCCCTCAGCGAACCGCCTTCGGAAATGAAGAGCTTACGCGAAGAAATTAATTTGTTACGCGATGAAGTTCAACGGTTGAAACGCGACATCGTTAAATTTCGCGGCAATAACAATGCACGTAATATATCAAGAGGAGATCGACGTGATACCACACGCCGATCAGCTAGTCGGGATAGGACATCAGAAATTTGTTTTTTTCATAAAAAGTTTGGAAACGAGGCGCGTAAATGCATAAAACCGTGTAATTTCTCGGAAAACTAACCCAGGCCGCCGATATCAAAGTTTTACCGACGGCCGAAATCACTCGATTGTACATTTATGATAGGCGAAACGCTCTGAAATTTTTAATTGACTCAGGTTCCGATGTATCTTGTATACCTGCGAATCAAGGTTCACATCCAAGTCCGGACGAACCACAACTTTTTGCAGCGAACAGCACAAAAATTCATACATTCATGTGGAAATTTATTATCGCTTCCGTAACATTTCCTATTATAGACGCCGATTTTCTCAAACATTTCGATTTATTGATAAACTTGAAAAGAAGGAAATTAATAGATAATACTACGAAATTATTCCAGCCGGGAATAATTTGTGTCATCCGCAAGTTCAAACCATTCGGCAATAAACCTGATTTCAGAAAATTCCGAATATCACAAAATTTTGTCAAATTATCCAGACCTTACCAAAGTTTCGAGAGAAGTAAAACCGGTTAAGCATAACACTTCATTATATCGAAACCACAGGTTCTCCAACATTTTGCAAAACTAGAAGACTACACCCAAAAATATACGCGGATATCAAAAAGGAATTTCAGTTTATGATCGAGCAAGGTATTTGCAGGCCGTCAAAATTACCATGGTCTTCGCCATTGCATGTAAGCACTAAAAAATCAGGGGACATGCGTCCGGTAGGGGATTACAGAAAATTGAACGCTTGCACCATACCTGATCGCTATCCTATTCCGCATATACAAGATTTTTCCAACGCGTTATACGGAAAGACAATATTTTCTAAAATCGACATAGTACGGGCATATTTTCATATACCAGTACATCCTGAGCACATTTCGAAAACGGCAGTAACCCACACAGCACATGTACATCCGATGTACGTCCAATGAACGTTTATTTTGGATTTTAAAAACATCCATTGGATGTCCGTAACTGGACGTAAAACAACCAATGGAGTGGAGGCCCATACGGCACCACTTTGGACATCCAATGGGCGACTATTGAGAACGTCCAATGGACGTACTTGTTCATCCATTGGGTTCACTATGAACAACCAATGTACGTCCATATTTACTCCAAAAGAGGATCAGTGGACGTTGGTTGCTTCAAAAAGCGTCCATTAAAAATACATCCTTGGAACATATTGTATATCCACAATGTATGTGGATATCGTGGATAATCTGGATATCCAATGTTCATTGCATAAATAGGTATATAGCTGAAAAATCAATGATCCAATATTTGTAAAAAAAACCACATCCATTTTCAGGTCTAAAATACATTGAAAAAGTGAACAGAAAACTGATCTCAAGATAATTTGAATGATTTAATCACAAAAATATAACAAGACAAACTGAAACAATGTTAACAATAAAATAAATATAAAATTCTGTTAATTGAAATAACATAACAACAGAAAATAGGAAAAAAAACTATTGTGAAAAGTACATGAAAATAATCATATATCCGAGTCATAGACTGTCACTTACCAAGAGGGGAACATATTATAGATGCATCAGATTCTTCAACAAGATACCAAGTATGCTACAACATCTAAGAACACAGAATTGCTTCAGGAAGGAAGTTAAAAAATATTTGATTGTTTTGGAACCCTATAGTTTACATGAATTCCTAAACATAAATTAATTTCAATTTTGTTTTTGACACTGTTTCTTTTTAGTTGCATTTCCTGTATAGTTTGACACCTTTTGGGATTGTAACTCATTTTGAAATGAAGAGTATTATTATTACTATTATTATTATTATTAATATAAAATATAAATGATTATGTAATTTATAATTCATTTTCTTTCACTTGCTCTCCTTAGCCATTTCATTATAGAGTCCTCAATATCCTTTTTTGTTTGTTTCTCATATGCCTTCTCTGCAGCACCTGAAATAAAATGCATTAATGTGTAATTGTGCTGAAATCACAGAAATATAAGCAACGTGTGAAACACAGATATTTTAATATATTACGGGACTCACTGAACAGTGCCTATATTATTTTACTTACACAACAGAACTCCGGCTATTTTCAAATCTTTAAATTTCATTTTGTTCCGTCTTCCATAGATGCCAGTGAATTACTGATGAGCTGACACATGCACCTCTTTATGATTTCATATAAATTGCTGCCGCCCATTTTAGACATCTCATTACACTAAATGAAAAAAATCAGGTACTTTTAAATGATCAACTATCATTATGAATGTGCACTCACAGCTGTTCTGTAATTGTTGTCTTCTCCCAAATATTCCTCAATGGTATTCAAGTCTTCTGCATTGTGCAGTGGGAAAATTTGAAATTTTATGAATAAGGAACTATTCTCCTGGAGAATTTTGATCAGCAACGTTGATTTTGAGGTTTTCCAATTTTGAACTGATATCAGTCAAAATACTGTTGATCAAATAGTACTGTCTACTTACTTTTTTCATTGTTTCATCTGAAGATTACAAAAAAAAGGAATATAATTATTTGTTATTTGAGGACTGAAAAATAGAAGTACACTTATTACACTCACCAATGTTTTGCTTACTATGAACTGGGCAGCAAAGGCAACCATCATCATCTTTTTCTTTGGCAAAAATACTGGGTAAGTTTGATGATGCTGTAAAAAATAAATGTTCGTGTTTAATCCATGACAAATTAGTGAATTTTCATAGGATTCAGATTAATAATTTATTCTTTTTAAGAAATTGTACATAAACACTACTACAATAGCATAGTCCAGGGAAGATAGAGAAAATTAAATGAATTTGGCCGTGCAGATGTTCAATTGCATCACTACCTGTACCATTATAGGAACGACTGGAATCTCGGGAAATTGTTACTCGGTAGTTTTCAGGCCTGACGAACTCGATTCTGGCATTAGAATTACCCGGGGGTGCACGTAGGCGGCTATGCGGGGGTGGTTAATTGGGAGAGAAATTGCAGCGTGCATGGATATCGCTCCAAACTCGTAACTCGGGGGTTTTCGGGGATGAATAATTCAATTCTAGCATTAGATTTCTCCGGGGCCGCTCGGGGCGGCTCTGCGGGGGTGGTTAAGTGAGGAAGAATTTGCAGCGTGCATGGAAATCGCTCCAAACTCGTTACTCGGGGGTTTTCGGGGATGAAGAATTCAATTCTAGCATTAGATTCCTCCAGGTCCGCTCGGGGGCGGCTCTGCGGGGGTGATTAATTGGGGGAGAAATTGGAGCGTGCATGTAAATCGCTCCAAAATCGTTACTCGGGGGTTTTCGGGGATGACGAATTCAATTCTAGCATTAGATTTTTCCGGGGCGGCTCTGTGGGGGATGCGGGGGTGGTTAATTGGCAGAGTCCATGAACGGTAAAGGAGAAGGTGAAAAATCACAAATTACGAAAAAAATACTTCATTCAAATAACAGATAGGAGTTTTTATTAATCTGGAATTATTCATTATAAACTTCAATTTCTACTAGAATACTAAACATCTTGTTCAAACTCTTCTTCGTCTTCTTCCTGTTCTTCATCTTCTATCCCTCCTGAATTTTATTTTCCTTCTTCATCTTCTTCCTCGTCACTACTCCCGGCCTCATTGGAAGCGTCTTTTTGGTTTGAGCAATTGCCCTCGCAATGCTTGCATGCACCCGCACCTCAGGTCACAGTCGGTTTGACAAGAACAAGAAATTTTGCTCAAAATTTTCTCAGGATCGCCTTCTTGGGTCATGGTGACAGGACTGAGCTCTCCATCCACCAATTCCCAGCCCCATTCCAACGGATCTAAGGTTTCGTCTTGACCTTGTGTACCATACCAAGCCTGTACTTGGAAATAGACCCGCTTGATATGATCGGTTAACGCATTGGCAGTCGGAATTATGCGTGAAGGGTCGACTTTTTGAAGGTCGGCGGCTTCAGCATACGATTTTGCTCGACACATTTGGACGAGCTCAATCGAGTTTGGTTTCCCTCGATGAAAAAATGCTGAGGTTGTGTCGCATCCCGTGAAAGCATGTAGAAATAATATATGAGACCTGATACACGCGCTCTTGGAGGCTAAGCTCTCGGAAGAATACACAACATCAGGTACTCTAACGGAAGACCGCTTCAGCAAGAACACTTCTAGATTCGATGGAGTCCGATCTACAAGCATTGTTAAGATGTATTTTCCGAAACAATAACCACTTTATTGTTGTGGCTTCTAGAAGCAGTGTCTGTGGCCTTAAGCACAATATCAACATCCGCATCAGCTACACTCTGCTGAGACATGATGTTGGCCCGTTTAAATTCCTCCTGGAGAAATTTTATGAGCTGGGACTTATTTTTGCCATTCCCTAGAAACTCGTCCTGAGTTACAGTTGCCGGCAACCTCATGGACGTCCAAGAATCTGGAGCCATGCGTACAGCGGCGGAATTTTTATGCATACATCGCCGGTTTCTTTCCGTCGATGTAGTGGTAATTTGGTCGTATCCATCGAAAACAACAAAAACTCTGTTCCCAAATGCTCTCTCTATGTATCTAAAATACCCGTTGCATATCTCTGAAATGTTCTGGCCCTTTTGCCATCTAACTTTATGCAGAAGCATGCCTCCATCAACCACATATTTTGTGTCTTCACTTCTTACAGTTACAGATCTTTCTTCAAAAAGTGTCTACAACTTCGATTTTTCATTTTTCCTCATTGCGTTCCGAAGCAATTGTTTTTATAATATTTGTAATATTTATTTATTCAATATTCCATCAAAATTTTTATTATTCATATCCCCGGTGAAGTCTAATGTCTGATTGTCATGGACGCTGACATCCCCCCTCCCAGACAACCTCACAGAGGGGCCCACGAGCGGCCTCGGAGAAATCTAATGCTAGAATTGAATTCGTCATCCTCGAAAACCCCCGAGTAACGAGTTTAGAGCGATTTCCATGCACGCTGCAATTTCTCCCCCAATTAACCACCCCCGCAGAGCCGCCCCCGAGCGGCCCCGGAGAAATCTAATGCTAGAATTAAATTCTTCATCCCCGAAACCCCCCCGAGTAACGAGTTTGGAGCGATCCTGAACACAATGCAGAAAACCGCATCTCGATATCTGCTGCACGGCCAAATTCATTTAATCCAGCCGATTTTGCTCTAAATGCCCTGGACTAGTTTTCGAAGATGAATCAATAAAACTGAAGAAATGGCAGTTAGTTCAAAAACAAGCCCTCAAATGCTAATAACAGCTGGATTTCTGGGATTTTAGTAAGGGAAGGTGTGCACTAGGTAACATACTTTCCAATAATGGAGAAATTTTAATAATGTTAAAAATGTGTCATGTTATTATAAAGCAAATTATGTATGCACACTTAATATATTTCCCAAAATGAGGTATAATTATAGAAAAACTGAAAACTATTCACCTTCATTTATTGGAGTTTGTGGAGGAGCAACATTCAGTACCTCATCAGTATTATAATGAGTATCTTTGTTCTTTGGTTTAGATGGAGGAGGCGGTAATCTACTGTATTCCTCATCTTCTTCACTTTCGTCAGAAGAGAAAATTGTTTTTTTTTCTATACTTTCTGGACTTTGAATCTTCCTCATTCAAGTCGCTGCTGTACTCTGCCACCTTTGTTTTATTTCGAGCTTCTAGGTAACTATCTGAAAAATGAGAATATAACAGAATTACTTCACCAATAAAAGATTACACCAAGAAGTATACAGTGAGCATCATAAGTGTTACTCCCCTTATCAGATTTCCTGATATTCTACTTACTGTATGTTCCATTGCGGAAAATAGATATTTTATGGCAAGGCCAACATGTATTTATGTCCTCATAATTGCGGATAGAATTAATAACTTTTTCCCTAGTAGGGTAGGGTGGCCAGACACATGTGTTTCCAATTATCCAATGTGTTGGGACTGCTTCTACAGAATTCTCTTCCAAGAATTTTACAATTGTCCATGTTTTATCCATCTTTTGGAACTGGTAAATTAAATCATAAATAAAAATTTCAAAAAAACTTTCACCATTAATCATTTTCGAACTACAATTATCTATCTTTATCTAATAAATAGTTTGCATTTGTTAATTAATTTTGAGAACCAAATTATAAGTCAGATTATGAGTATCAAAGTTAATATGAATTGGATGAAATGGTAATAATGTGTTACAAAGATAGCAAAAATATATTCTGAACAATTTCTGAAAGGTATATTTATAATAGATAAAAGAACATATTACTTTCATTGAATAAAAAAATTATTGTAAATGTAGCAATGGAATGATTACACTCTTATGTTCAATTGGCAATATCATACATTTATGCAATATATCACTTATTTTCCAAGCTTGAGGTGGACCCATATTATGAGTTGAATCCAAATAGATACCTAATTCTGACCATTGACAAGGTGAAGTATAGAAATCTGTTAATTTTAAAAACTTCTGGGCCAGAATAAATACTTGCAAGTCCACAATTACAATATTTATTATAATCACAATACTATTATCCAGAAGGCAACAACAATTATCAGGTTTAGAAATGCTTAGCGAACAGTTTTTCTTCAAATAGATTTTTTTAAATTGCTTTGTAATGTTTAGACCCCCTAATAATGGACCTTTGAAATGTTCAATTTGTGGGTTCCCTACATTCTCCTCAATATTGGATGTTTTATTCAATAAGTATCTCTCATTCAACCGACATATGATTTGTTGTAGAGGTTTTTCACTTTTTCTTATTAATTTTTTGAAAGTGCATAAAATTTTCAAAAGGAAAAGCACTGAATTGATCTAAAATTCAAAATTTTGCAACATCATCACAAATATGGAGTAAATTGTGAAACATGTTGTTTTCCATACAAAATTATAAATGTTTCAACAAAATATTTCAGTAATAAGTTGGCATATTCAATGTGTTCCTGATACTTTGGTGTTGAAAGAAGATTCATTGCAACATGAAGACATAAAAAGTTTTTATATTCCTCTGAATCTACTTTATTTTTCAGAACAACTGGGCCTGTGTAAAATAGAAATAAGCGAAATTCAGTTGCTTTCCAACGATTTGCCTCTTTTAAAGCTCTTGGCTTTCGACAAAATCCATAAGGTATATGAGGAACAAACTGAAGAATAGAATCTTAAACTTCTGATATTTCTCGGAATGATAATTTACTAGGAGGTTTTCCATTCATCCAGAGATTAACAACCATTTTTTACAACACCTGAACAAACTAGGTACATATAGTCCAACGGAAAATTAACAACCATATCAAATCCTGGGATTTAATCTAATATTGATGTTCCAGTATGATGTTCATTTTGTTTTTTCAACCTAAAGTCAGAATCAGAACGTAGTATCAAGTTATGGGTCTGAGGAAAACATATCCTCCTGTCTAGATACATACCCTTAATTTCATATTTCGAACATGAAAAGTAACCTGTATGCCCTGTGGTATATTTTATTAAAGCTTTTGCAGGAACATCACATATAAAAAATTTTATTTCAACTTTATTTATCCTATCATTGTAAACAAATCCATTTGCTATTAGAATTTTGGCTTCATCAACGGAGGCTCGTGAAAAATCATTAGCATTGGCAGGTTTCTCATTACCATGATATATTTCTATTGTTTCCACATTATTCTTATTTGTGAATAAACTGCATAGTATGGGGTATAACTGACCTCCTGAACTTTTTGAAATAGGTAAGCCGTCAATATTAATGCAAACTTCTAATGTGGAATCAGACTGCAATATTATTTGTTGGGCAACTTACTAGTTTTTCTAAGCTGTTTTTAAATCCAATGTGATAATACAACCCAGGATTAATTAAAGTTGGATATACTTTACGGGAAGTTTTCAATAGAGTTCTAGCATCTTTTGATATTTCAGAAAAATGTGGCTGAAGGAGTTTTAATAAAACATTGACTGCGTTATGAGGTACATTATGTTTTAATGCCCACATTGCCAATTGGGGAGTAATTGAGAGTTCATCCACTTCTATTAGTTCTGAAGGATTTGAGTTGAAATTAAAAAGAGATTTTTGATCTTCATCGTCAGATGTGTTTTGTTTCTCCTCAAAACTACTGATATATTCAACCGAAGAGAGGTTAGGTTCCTGTGAATCAGAATAAGCAGTTTCTATACACACAATGTCTGTGGAAACACAGATTTCTGAATCATTTTGAAATGAGTTAGATACACTGCTAGATTGCACCGATTGCTCAAGCTCATGTTCATCACATGAAGGATTAACCTCATTCAATTGCATTCGCAATGCTTTTTTATAATGTTTGTTCAAGAAAATTTTTCTAGAACTCATGCTCTTTCTTTTGTTATTCATATCAAACAGTTATAGAAGCCTGTAATAAAATAATTATACTTATCTTTGATTCTTCGTTGAGATATAGACTAAAATCACCAAACCACCAAGTTCAACAACTTGACGAACCACTAATGTTCACACAACAATCTTTCATGTATGCCTGAATAATAAAAAAACCGCGTAACCAACAGCACTGAAAATGACCAATACATAAACTCAAATATTCTTCTTCTTCCAATCCCAATGACAACTTTATCGTTCCCAATCACCTCAATCAATTTTGCCCTCATGCTTCTGAGTTGTATAACAAAATGTTCTGTGTCATCGATAATTCTCACATATTATCAATATATTCGAAATCATTATTGTACGCAAGTACATGAATTCTACGTCCAATGGACTTTTCGAATTTCCCTATCTAAATTTCGGATTATGCGGGGCGGCACAGAGATTCATGAACGGAATTCTAGGCGAATTATCATTTTGTTTTTGGACGACATTTTAATTTTCAGTGATAACGAGGAACAACACAAAATCCATATTGACACAATTTTCAAAAGATTAGACGAATACGGCCTTACAGTAAATTGCTCAAAATGCACTTTCGGCGTATCAGAAATTTCCTTTTTAGGTCATTTAATAAATAAACAAGGCACTAAACCACTAACGGAAAAAGTTGAACCAATCATAAATTTCCCTCGGCCAAATACAGTTAATGAACTTCGGCGCTTTCTGGGATTACTTAATTTTTTTCGACGATTCATACCGCGCGCTGCACGAAATCAAACTGTTCTCAACAATTACCTGAAGAGTTCTAAGAAGAATGGCAAAACAATAATTAATTGGTCAGAACAAGCTATAACCGAATTTGAGAGTTGTAAAAATTCAATTGCATAAGCAACACTCTTGGCACATTCAAAACAAGACCCGCTCCTTGTCCTTCAAGTAGACGTATCCGATTTCGCAATAGAGGGAGCGTTATTTCAAAATATTGATGGAAATCTACAAACACTAGCCTTCTTTTTCGCGAAAACTTTCACCGACAGAAAGTAGCTACAGCGCTTATGACAGAGAACTTCTCGCAGCCTACGCGTCTGTAAAACATTTCCGACATATGTTGGAAGCGGAAATTTGGTTTGTTTACAGATCATAGACCTCTCACTTACGCGTTCAAACAAAAAACAGATAAATGTTCGCCGCGTCAAATTAGGCAGCTCGATTTCATTTCCCAATTCACTACTGATATTTTATACATAAGTAGCTCTGAAAACGTAACTGCCGATTGTCTGTCTAGAATGACTGCAATATTTATGCCCAGTCCAATAGACTACAGTGAAATTGCAAAAATGTAGCAGAGCGATTCAGAACTTTCACAATTAATGAAAAATTCGCGAAGCTTAATTATGAAAAAATTTTTTCTACCGGACATTGGCATTTCTTTATTTTGCGACATTTCTAAAGATAAAGTTAGACCATATATTCCAAACGGGTACCGACGACAAGTTTTCGAAACAATGCACAACATTTCACACCCAGGGATCAGAGCAACCAACAAATTAATCAAATCTCGGTTCATTTGGCCTTCAATCAATAAAGACTGCAATGAGTGGTCGAGGCAGTGTATTAATTGCCAAAAAACAAAAATTACGCGACACACAAAAACTCCAGTAGGTTCATTCACAGATCAAATGCAAAGATTTGACCACGTCTTCCTCGATATTGTTGGTCCACTTCCTCCTTCAGATGGTTTCAATTACTGTTTAACCATGGTGGATAGATTCACACGATGGCTAGAAGCTCTTCCAATTTTATATATCACAGCAGGCACTATTACTAGAAAATTCTACGAGAATTGGATATCGCGTTTTGGAGTACCTTATCGCATTACGACGGACCAAGGACGGCAATTCGAGAGCAACCTTTCCCGGTCACTGGCCAACCTACTTGGGATCCGAAGATTACGAACCACTCCATATCCACAAGCGAACGGACTCGTCGAATAATTCCACCGACCTCTAAAAGCAGTACTTAAGGCCCATAACAACGAACGATGGTCTACCACTTTACCAACCATATTATTGGGCTTCCGCACAGTATTCAGAGAAGATCTTCGAACTACAACAGCTGTCCTTGTATATGGAACCAGTCTTCGGCTTCCCGGGGAAAAATATTCGACCCTTCAGCAGCAGATCCAAATCCACATCAATTTATAGAGCAGCTCAAGGAACATTTTTCCCACGTACGACCAAGACCTATGTCTAACCATGGAAATAGAGCGACATTCATTCATCCTGAACTCGAGAAGTGCTCTCATGTATTTGTGCGACACGGCGGGGTACGTAAACCACTACAGGCTCCATACGATGGTCCTTATGAAGTCCTGAAACGGTTATCTAAAACGTTCGAAGTAAATGTGAAGGGGCACATCGAAACGCTATCCTTGGACCGTGTCAAACCAGCCTTCCTTCCGGTCGATGCCGCAGACTACGAGCCAACTTCGAAGCCAATATCTGAAAACCATTAAAATCCTATTGTTTTCAAGAAACCAATAGATCAGGGAGAGTAGTCCATTTTCCCACACGTTACGTGAACTATGTGTAACACTGCGGGGGGAGTGTGCGGCCGACTAGCCACAGTCACCTACTATACACAGTACATTACCGCGCATGTGCGATAAGGTAGTTGGGGACAGAATAGCAGTAAATCGCTCTCTTTAGCAGCGACATCCGAAGAAGCAACATCGTAACATCGACCTCAGCCAATTCAAGCCTAACCTAGGCATTGTAAATAATCATTGCAAGTTGTGCATATCTGTGTAAATAAAGTTATCAATAATCCGACGCATTTATACATCCCAACGTGAACCCACAATAGTTCCAAATATTAACAGACACTGAAATTTGCGTGGTTAACGACCCGTAGTACCTCCTGACACGTATTGCTCCTGAATCCTCGTACTTAATATAGCCTTGCATAATTTTTATTCAGTTCTATTTGTATACTTCATTGCAGATTTTCATCTAGATGCAAACTTAAAAATTTAGTAGAAACAATGGCACTAATCATTGTTTTTAAGTACCTCTTCTGGTGTTGTCACTTGTCAGATTGAATCTATTTTAAAGAACATATTAGGTTTTTATACACCAGCCATTGAAAGTGACGTTTTTAATGCCTCCTTTGAGTTTCAAAAGTGTCCGTTTATAAGGAAAGTGTCGAAAAAAAATTGTTATCAACGATAAACAATAATTATTACATAAGTATAAAAATTAATATGAAATATTAATAATGCAGCTAAAACAATTGCTAATACTAATGTATTGCAACGTAGATGTTTGTAACGAATTTGAGCTAGAATTGTAAATTTCATTGTTGCCATTGTCGAAATCTGCTGTGGCGCTGGAGCTTGTATCTGGGAGAATTCTTTGAGCAATAGTGGCATTCGCCGTGCTTTTATCCCAGATTCTGCTAGCAAAGAAGCGGAGGATCTTCTGAAGCAATGCCCTGTAAATTGGCTTTGATCCAGTAGTCCCAAAAATGCAACGATGGTAGAGGGCATTTTTCTGAATGTTTTTATACGTATTGGCTGGACAGTACATTTGTTGTTATAGTATTGCAAAAAGAAACGATTTCCAACGGGCGTAATGCAGCGTACCTACGGTAGTCGTCAACATATTTCCCAACAATACAGAATGAGCGATGAATTGTTGTTTTGTTATATAGGATTTGAATGAACAATAAATTATTGTTCAATTCAATGTTCTTCACTTCTAGCTTACGAAGCTCTTCTCGCCGGCAACCTCCAAAGAGTCCAAAAATAGTTGCCACTTTAATTGCCAAATATTTATCATCTGGAGCTCCGCTTATAAACCTCTCAACTTGTTCGTGGGTTAGAGTTTTTCACCTCTTGGGACGGTATTCTTTGATAAAAAACTGTATCCAATGTTGCCAGGTTAAAAAACTAAAAATCGCCAGACTTTTACCTAAAAAGTTGCCAGATTTTCCAAAAAATCACCAGAATTTATATTTTTTCCGTATTAACATAAAATACATACAATACTTGAAATAAAACTGAATATAATGTTCAAGAACGTATTTTATTATAATAATAATATAAGAAATAACATCTATGTAATAGCTAAAACAAATATTTTTCGAAGTGAAACAAAGTTCTCAATATTTGAAAAAAATAACGAAAACAAAGTTTTAGATATGAAATAACGGAGATATTTGAATGACATCTAAACTACTCATTGGTACATACTATTTTCATATTTATTAAGAATATCTTCAGTTACAGAACAATTAAAACAGCTGTTATCATTTTGTGAAATTAATCTTTTGGTGTGTAAAATTCCACTCACAGTTTTGGAGCCCAATCTATTTCTCATTTTTGTTTTATTCAAACTAATTTCAAAAAATAATCTTTCCACGCTGTCGCTGCTGTGCGGTAATGTAAATAAAATATTAACAAATTCTGGCAGCTCTGGAAAGACAAGACTATTGACACCCTTTTTGAAATTACACACTTCTTTCGTAAATTCAATTTCATCCTCGCTTCTCGCACGGGTAATCCCCGGTTTAAGCTATGCAGTAGAATGGAATTTGAAACATATTATATTTATACAGTCGAATACCTACCTATGTATAAATTAGAGACTTTTTGTATAATTTATGTTCCCATATGACAGAATTTTTATTCATAAAGAATAAAAAACATAATTTAATTGTGCAGTTTTGAATATAAATTAAAACTAAGTGGGCTAGTGTCGTGTCAAAAAATCACCAGAAATCGGTCCTTTTTAAAAGTTTTCACCATTTCACCAAACGGACTATAAAATCACCAAAGCCACCTTCTTTTGATGGAGATTCTTCCTGGCCAATATTCAAACGGCAGTTTGAAGCAGCAGCCCAAGCTAATGGTTGGGCAGATAAACTGAAAGCAGTAAAACTGGTTTTGTCCCTCAGAGGTAAAGCTGCAGAAGTGTTACAAAAATTGTCAGTAAAAGAGCAGGAAGATTACATAACTCTAAATAAAAACACTAGAGTTGAAATATGGAGATGATAATAAAGAAATGTTGTACTAGGCTCGATTAGTAGGTAGGCATCAATTGGCAAATGAATCACTGCAAGAATTTCAGGCCGAAGTAGAAAAGTTGACTCGGTTAGCCTACCCAATGGCTCCAGATGATATCCTTGAGCAATTGAGTGTCAAATCTTTTGTTAATGGGTCAAAAGACACCGACCTGATTCAACATCTGAAAATTTTGAGACCAAGAACAGGAAATGATGCTTTAGTGAGGGCTCTGGAATTTGAAACAGCAAAACTAACATATTGTAATAACCGAGCAACACACAGAGCTCGAAAAGTGGAAGTAGAGGAAAATGAAACACTTGGAGTAGTATTGGAACGGTTAGACAAACTTATTTCTTCCTTTGAAAAGAACCGAGTATCTTTTAAGGGTGAATGTTACTCGTGTGGAAAATATGGACACACTAGTAGAGAATGTCGTTCCAGAATGAACAGAGGTAGAGATGATAACAGAAAAAGAGGAAGATCATCCTCACCAGCACCTAGGAGGAATCAGGAAAACTACCACCAGTCAGAGTAAAGGGGCAAACTCTTAATGGGGAAGTAAAAGCCCTCAGGACCGTTTTCATTAGAGGCATTGCAGGTGGAAGCTTATCGGTTAATGGCTCAATATCAGGACAACCTGTGAAGGTAATTGTTGATACTGGCGCTGAAGTATCATTGGTTAGGCCTGATATATTACCAACATCTAAAATTACTCCAACGAGGTACAATATAACTCTGAAGAAAGCAACTGGTCACAGAAGCTATATTCAAGGAGAAGCTGAGATTTTATTGGAAATTGGGGGAAGATTGCAGATCCCACAAAAAGTTCTTGTAGCAGACATTACTCATGATTTTATTTTGGGTATGGACCTTGTGAAGAAATATGGATTAGTCTACAAGAACAATACTGAAATTTTAAAGATTGGAAATGAGGAATTCATTCCAAACTATGACTCCAATGAAAATCAAGTAAGTCTGAAAGCAATTCAAGCCTATAAGATACCTGATTGCCCAGAGCATATTATCTATGTTAGACCAGAAAACGATACTGGGTGGTGTGTTGGACTCATCGAACCTAAATTAGACTGTACATTTTCAAAGGCTAGGACTTTATCTCTTACAAATCGAAACATCCTTGTAAGAGTAGCTATTATTAGTAACGAATAGCTAAATATTGAAGAAGGAAAAACAGTGGCTACATTGGAAGCAGTGTCGTGAATAGCTCGATATGAGGAACCAGCTGATATACAGAAAAATGAGAGGAAGTACGTCGATTTCACTAAATTGGAGAATTCATGGAAACATGTATCATCAGAACAGATAAAATTGGCTCGAAAATTTATCCAAGAAGAAAGCGACCTCTTTGAAGACCAAGAACTCGAAGGAACTGGTTTAGTTTCCCATCGGATCGACACAGGAAATGCCCACCCTATACGACAAGCTCCTCGGAGACTTCCATTAGCTAAACAATCAGAAGTAGCTGAATTAATCGAATCCATGAAGAAGAAGGGAGTCATAGAAGATTCGTCAAGTCCATGGTCAGCACCTGTTGTTCTAGTTAAGAAGAGGGATGGGACAACGAGATTTTGTGTCCATTATAGGAAACTAAATGATGTTACCAAGAAATATAGCTATCCACTACCCAGAATAGATGACACATTAACAACACTGGCGGGATCGAACCGGTATTCGACATTAGATCTAAAGAGTGGATACTGGCAAGTAAAGATCCACCCTGATAATAACGAAAAAACTGCCTTCTCAACTGGAAGTGGATTGTACCATTTCAATGTTATGCCTTTTGGGTTATGCAATGCAGCAGCAACGTTTGAACGACTCATGGAATTGGTTATGAAAGGATTAACTTGGAAAACCTGTTTAGTATACCTAGATGATGTGATGGTTATGGGAGCATCCTTCGAAGACCACTTGAAAAATATGAATGAAATTTTCAGCAGATTTAGTAATGCTCATTTGATATTGAATTATTAAAAGTGTAGCCTATTTCAAAATCAGGTACATTTTATAGGACATACAATATCACCTAGCGGAATACATACATCAGAGGATAAGGTTGAAGCAGTAAGAGAATGGCCAAAACCGAAAGAAAAACAAGAGGTTAGAAGTTTTTTAGGTCTATGTACCTATTATCGGAGATTTGTAGATAAGTTTGCTGATATAGCTAAACCATTACATAAACTGACTGAAAATAAAGCTACCTTCAACTGGACAAGAGAGTGTGAGGCAGCATTTCGACAACTTAAAGCTGCACTTTGCTTAAGCCCTATTTTGTCGGATCTACAGACTTCGGGACTATTTATTCCAGATACTGATGCTAGCAATATGGGCATTGGGTCTGTTTTGTCACAAGTACAACGAGGCGAAGAAAGTCATCGAAAACTACAGCAAAACTTTCAACAAATCAGAAAGAAACTATTGGGTTACTCGAAAGGAATTGTAAGCTCTTATAAAATCCATAGAGCATTTTCACAATTACCTTTATGGAAGGAGATTTTTGGTTCGGACTGATCATGCAGCACTCAAATGGTTATTGCAGATGAAGATTCCAGAGGGCCAAATCGCAAGATGGATAGAAAGACTGCAACAATATTACTGCAAAGTAGAACATCGACGAAGAAAAATCCATAATAATGCTGATGCTTTATCCAGACGACCATGCAAGGAAGAATGTCGCCGCTCCAAGAAAATTGAAATGAAAGAAGGACTAATCGATTTAAGGAGAACTACCATCGATTTGAAACAGGGATGGAGGACAGAAGAATTAATTGAGGCACAGGAACAAGATCCTGAAATAAAGCATCTCAGAGAATGGAAAAGACTCGACCGTAGGCCCACCTGGAAAGATATTTCAACAATGGGCGTTAAAACGAAGGCATTGTCGGCGCAATGGGATTCCTTAATTTTTGAAAATGGGTTACTCAAGATGAAATGGGAAAGTCCGGATGGTAAAGATATCAAAACCCTCTTAGTGGTACCAACCAGCAAAGTGCAAGAAGTTCTACAGGAAATTCACGGTGGAAGCTCAGGGGCACATTTTGGCATGAATAAAATAATTGCGAGGAAAAGGGAAAGATTTTATTGGGTTTACTGCTGTGATGACGTAGAAGCTTGGCGCAGAAAATATCCAACATGTGCAGCCACTAACGGACCCTCAAAGAGAACCCATGGAAAAATGGAGAAATAAAATGTAAGGCTTCCATTTGAGAGAATCGCTATTGATGTTGCCGGGCCATTTCCAACTTCTAACGATGGAAATAAATACATACTGGTTGTCATGGATTACTTCAGCAAGTGGGCGGAAGCCTATGCTCTTCCGAACCAAAAGACTGAGACTGTCGCACGTGTACTGGTAGATCAGTTCATATCCCGATACGGAGTTCCACTGGAATTGCACTCAGGCCAAGGACGAAACTTCGAAAGCGAAGTTTTCAAGAAAGTGATGGAGATATTGAACATCCGAAAGATCAGAACCACTCCATTACATCCACAGTATGATGGAATGGTGGAAAGATTCAATCGCACCATGGAACAATACCTGTCGATGGTTGTGGCTGATCACCAAAAGGATTGCCAGTACTGTATCGGTTCATGATTCCACAGTCATACTACATAGAGAATTACGTTTGCCATGTGATTTGATGTTCGGTACTCCCGAAGATACACCAGTGGAAGTAAAGACTTATGCAGATGAATTGAGACTGCACCTAAGAAAGATCCATGAGCACGTCCGGGATAAGATAGATGCAAGTACTGACAGAATGAAGACCAGGTATGATTTGATGGCGAACTCAGCCGGATTCAAAGAAGGAGATTTGGTATGGTTGTACAATCCCCAGCGAAAGAAAGGGTTATCACTTAAATTGAGCCAGAATTGGGAAGGAGCCTATAAAGTCACAAAGAGGATAAATGATGTTGTCTACCGAATCCAACGCACTCCTAGGACGAAGCCTAAAGTTGTACATTTAGACAGGCTAGCAAAGTATCACGGTGGAGGTGTATCAGAAGATTTTGACGATCAAACTTAAGAGGGGAGCAGTGTTAAGAAAATGGCTAAAGCCGACTCTGTGTGTTCTGGAATATTCGATGAACGTTGAAGTAACTGCCCTCTTCTAGAACATTCTGAAAGCTTCTCGAAGGAATGACAAGACATATAAAAGCGACCATAGAAGAGACGGGGGACTGTCTACAGTGAATTACCGTGTGAAAAAGAAGAGCGATGCCTGTGTTTTGAAGTAGTGACAGTTACTATATATATTGTTACGAAAGTGACTAAAGCCGACTCTGTGTGTGTTCTGGAATATTCGATGAACGTTGAAGTAACCGCCCTCTTAATTCGAAGACTAGAACATTCTGGAAGCTTCTCGAAGGAATTACAAGACATATAAAAGCGACCATAGAAGAGACGAGAGACAGTCTACAGTTAGTCTAAAGTGAACTACCGTGTTATAAAAGAAGAACGAATACGAAGCTTGTGTTTTGAAGTAGTGACAGATATTAGAAAAGTGTGGTTATTGTCAAAATTACTGTTTTGTAAATAAATACCGATTTGTTTATTAATTAAATTTAGTTATTGGAAATCATCCTAGCGAACTCGAATTCGTAACAATATCCTTTATAAATTCGATGGACGATGAATCAACTCTGTGCTAGTTCATATTTATATTAAAAATTAAATAATAAGAAAACAGCTTGACTAAAAACCACAAAATGAAAATAACTTTTTTATTCGACTAGTTTCGCCTGTTACAGCATTATCAAGACTGAATACATAATTGCAAATACATCGCTTGAAAATATAAGTATTTCGGTTCGGTACCTGGGGGTGGTAAAATGTAATCGATGGGTCCAAGTTATCAGAGATTTAACAGTGGGGAGTGGTTTAAGTCTAACTGGTCATTGAGAAGAATGTAATTATGGGATTTTTGGATCTTGTTTATTTCCATGGCTTCCAGGAAGTTCATTATCATACCTTTATCACAGTAATGAAGAATTTTTGGTTTGAAAGAGGATGAGATGTTATGTTTTTTTGACTCAAGATGTTCCCTAAATGCTGATTGTCCGTTTTTTAGATGTTCTTTTAGCCTGGTTTCAAAACATCTCCCGGTCTGACCTATATATGTTGAATTACATTCTTCACAGTCCATTCTATAAATTCCTGTTCTCTTCAGTGGATCGACTTTTACATTTTGGTAATTAAAAATCATTCTATCCAATCTGCTGTGACTCGAAAAAGCCAGTATTCAAATTTATTATTTTTAAAGAATTGAATGATCTTCGAAGAGGGGATGTGCGTATAAGGGATGCTCACAAACTTTTGTAACATTTTTGCTATTGCAGTATGGTCCATATTAATTTCAAATTGATAAAATGTTTCTCTTTTTCGAAATTAAACTATTTATTATTTTTAATGGAAAATCATTGATTAATACCTATCGCGCGAATCACGTCAACTTCTACCATAAGGTCTTGTTTGATAAAGGAACCCGAAAAAAGCCCTATGAATCATTGAGTTAAGAGCCGCGAGTCGATGGCTAATTGGACTGAAAGAATTATAACTTATGATGGCGTCTGAGAAATGTAGGTTTCCTGAATATTCTAATATGAAAATTTATCCTGTTGTTTCGATATTGTTAGGTCGAGAAATTTAACGAATTTATTTTGTTCTGTTTCTATCTGTGAACTTGATCTTATCATGTATTGAATTTAGATATGTTAGTATAATTTAATATGTCTAACATATCTAAATTCAATACATGATAAGATCAGGTTCACAGTAGAAACAGAACAAAAATAATTCGTTAAAATTTTCTCGACCCTAACAATATTCGAAACAACAGGATAAATTTTCATATAGAATATTCAGGAAACCTACTTCTCAGACGCCATCATAAGTTATAATTCTTTCAGTCCAATTAGCCATCGACTCGGCGGCTCTTAACTCAATGATTCATAGGGCTTTTTCGGTTCCTTTATCAAAACAAGACCTTTATGGTAGAACTTGACGTGATTCGCGCGATAGGTATTAACAATGATTTTCCATTAAAAATAATAAATAGTTTAATTTCGAAAAAAGAGAAACATTTTATCAATTTGAAATTATATCGACCATACGCTGCAATAACAAAAATGTAACAAAAGTTGTGAGCATCCCTTATACGCACATCCCCTCTTCGAAGATCATTCAATTCTTTAAAAAATAATAATTTGAATACTGCTTTTTCGAGTCACAGCAGATTGGAAGCAATGATTTTAATAACAAAATGTCAAAAGTCGATCCAATGAAAGAGAAAAGGAATTTATAGAATGGACTGTGAGAATGTAATTCAACATAATAAGTCAGACCGGGAGATGTTTTGAAACCAGGCTAAAAGAACATCTAAAAAACGGACAATCAGCATATTTAGCGGAACATCTTGAGTCAAAAAAAACATAACATCTCATCCTCTTTCAAACCAAAAAATTCTTCATTACTTGATAAAGGTATGATAATGAACTTCCTGCGAAGCCATGGAAATAATCAAGATCCAAAAATCCCATAATTACATTCTTCTCAATGACCAGTTAGACTTAAACCACTCCCCACTGTTAAATCTCTGATAACTTGGACCCATCGATTACATTTTACCACCCCCAGGTACCGAACCGAAATACTTATATTTTCAAGCGATGTATTTGCAATTATGTATTCAGTCTTGATAATGCTGTAACAGGCGAAACTAGTCGAATAAAAAAGTTATTTTCATTTTGTGGTTTTTAGACAAGTTGTTTTCTTATTATTTAATTTTTAATATAAATATCCTTTATCTATGTGACAGTTATTGAAAAAGTGTGGTTGTCAGAATTACTGTTGTGTAAATAAATACTGATTTATTTATTGCATTTAGCTTTTGGAAATCAGCCTAGCGAACCCGAAGTCGTAACAATACCATATATATTTGCTATATATATTTTTCTATGGGCATTTCTGTGAAACATATGCCAACTCCCGTTTAATTATTTTAAGTCGGCAGCAGCGTAGAAAGACTCCATTGACGGATCAGAGACGGTTTCAGATTATTCTACTTTTGGAGTATGGATTAGTTTACCTATCGTATTTATCATTGTTATCAGTTACTGGTTTTTTGTTTTTATATAGTATCAAATTTGTTTTTAATTTGGACAGTGTTGACGTACTTGATGCTATGGTGTGGAAACAAAGGAAATATTCCCGGAGTCCATTACTTTTAGTAAGTAAAATGAATTTGAATTTTTGATTACAAATACAGATCGGAAAAATACCTAGGATCACCCTAAGTAAGTAATTATTTGTCCATGTCTGACTATTATAATTCATTTTAAGTTTGACCAAAGCGAGGCATGGATGAGAGCATTAGGAAGGGATCCTACTGTGGCAAAAAACGTAATTTGCAGTAAACATTTTTCCCCAAATGACGTATACATGAAGGGCAATCGAATGTGTTTGAAACGAAGGTAATCATTGAGTTTACAACAGACTGCCCCGATTTTCTCGAAATTTCGGATTTTAGCTTATTTTGACCTGAAAGCCGAATATCAATTTATTTTTTGTCGCCTATTGACCATTTTTCTTCTAAATTTTATGAATATATACAACATATATGTCAACAAATTACGTCATTATGGCCGGTATAGTAGGTCACGGTATGCAGTGGAAATAAGGTTTGATACTAACCTAACGTAAGACGCGAAAAAGGAAATATATTATTTATATATAGGTATATACTAGTGAGAGGCTCCATCGCCCATGAAATAGATCCGTGAAAAATATAGATCGATAAAAATATAGTTTCTCGAACGCCGAGGAGTGCTAAGCCCGTCCCTGCCTCAGTCGAACGGTACGCGACGCGTCAAGTGCTGAGCCCGTCCCTGCCTCTGTCGAACGGGCGCACAATCTACTCGCTGTCAATCTCAGTTCGTGTGTAATCGGCTAGATACTACGACCTCATTGGGCCTCGCCGTGCCGAAACTTCTCGATAGAACTCAACCCGTCCAACTATCGGCTCCAAAGGTGGTCACGTGAATTCGAGTCCATGTGACGCGAAAATAGTTCTTAAGCGTCGGGAATGCCTCCGTTTTAGCGAATTTCGGAGAAACGTCAAACTTTAAACGTTCGATATCGAAGATCGGCGTCTCGGATCGAGGCGAGACGTAGCCTAAGTACTACGGAAAGGACGTGGGCGATCGACGAGGCCCTTCGGTCCCCGCGATTCAGGACCGATCTCCTTATCTCGGCTTTATAAGTTTGCCATAATGCGACCTTCGGCCGCCTTCATTTTAGGAAGTCCAAAATGGCAAACCAATTATTTATTTAGTATTATATATTATTTTTACTCACTCTTTAATCGCCTGGGTATAGCATCCGCTGAATTACCCTTGAAAGCACTTTTCACTCACAGGTTTCCGGGGAATCGACATTCAAAAGTTTCTACTAATATCACAACATATCAAAACGCACATTTTCTTATTCAATATAAATTCTCATAATTATTACAGAAATACAATACTGCCACCTTTTTATAATTTATTTATCTCATTTTATAGCAATAATAGCCATCAATTTATAACGCAAAGCTAGCCACCATTACAAATACAATTATTATACACTTGTATCTTGCTTGTTTGTTCTTGTACGAGAGACACATACAAGAGGATACTCCTCATATTAGTAAATGCACGTTCTTAAACTCAAAGACCGACCAATAAGCGTTTGGTCAAATAAGGCGCCAATTTTAAATTCGATCAAAAATGCTTCGCGATAGATATCATGAGTTTTTTAAATATTTAGCCGAGGTATATCCCCCCACAGGTGAAGAACGTGACGATGAGTGAAACACTTCATCACTGACCCTGTTATACAGAGTGACCATTTATTTTATTTATCGAATATGATCGTATTCAGTTGATTCTTTCCGTTAAACTAATGCCGAAACTACGCTTTCGTTTATTTTCAGATAGTGAAAATTTGCATTTGTTTTGTCGACATCCTGTCTTTATTGATGCATGTAATCAGCTCCCCTTTCCTTACATTGTTATCGCCTACCCCTTCCTTTCCTGGCAAAGAATAGCTCTCACCTCCCCGTGGTCTTTGCTGGATAGCTATTTCAAATATTCCGTAATTATGGATACTACAACCAGACTCCCCGATTTTCTTGAAATTTCGGATTATAGCTTAGTTTGGCCTGAAAAAGCCAGATTTTGTCGCTGGGTCATCTTTTTTTTTTTTAAACTTGAGCTGACCTGACTTTTTCTAACCTTACTAACCTAACCTCCGAGTTCTTAAAAGTATAGAATTCCTGAAAAATATGAATTCTTGATTTGATGATTATAAAAAAGACAATGTTTTTGATAATAAAATTCATCTATTTCATGAATTCTATACTTTTATGAACTCGGAGGTTAGGTTAGTAAGGTTAGAAAAAGTCAGGTCAGCTCAAGTTTTTGAAAAAAAAAAGATGACCCAGCGACAATATCTGACTTCATATTCATTTTTGAGGCCAAAATAAGCTTTTATCCGAAATTTCAAGAAAATCGGGTCAGTCTGTTGTATCCATAATTACCCAATTACTCTAATACATAAATATCACGATAGATAGCAAACGTTTGTCTATTTGAGAGAGCTAACAGAGAAGAGCTAATTGCTAGTTGTTTGCATGTTCTCATTTATGTATCTATCAATAATAATTAACATTTCAATTTAACGAAATAAGAATGAAGCATTTTGGATCATGTTGGTAATTGGCGCCAAATAGGTACTATTCAAAAGTCATAATTTATTCGTTCGCTAGACGTTTCCCTGAATAGGTTAGTTTTGTTCTTACGTGTGACAAGACCGTTTATGAATTTAAAATTGCCGCCTTATTTCCCTGCTCGCTTAGCCTACGAATTTATGAACGCTTATTGGTCCTAGCGTTTACGAACTTGCTCTGCTCTGGGGTTGCTGATTTTCAGTATTCTGTATTTTCACTTATTCATTAGTCATTACTCATCCTCACGTCGTACACGTTTACAATTGAATCTGTAAATTGAGTTTAGCACAGCCGTAGAAATTGATCGCATAAATATATTATATTCTAGAGACTAGACAACAAGTTCGAGGTGGCAGTATTGTATTTCTGTAATAATTATGAGAATTTATATTGACTAAGAAAATGTGCGTTTTGATATGTTGTGATATTAGTAGAAACTTTTGAATGTCGATTCCCCGGAAACCTGTGAATGAAAAGTGCTGTCAAGGGTAATTCAGCGGATGCTATACCCAGGCGATTAAAGAGTGAGTATATATATAAATAATATATTTCCTTTTTCGCGTCTTACGTTAGGTTAGTATCAAACCTTATTTCCACTGCATACCGTGACCTACTATACCGGCCATAATGACGTAATTGGTTGATATATATGTTGTAAATATTCATAAAATTTAGAAGAAAAATGGTCAATAGGCGACAAAAACTAAGTTGATATTCGGCTTTTTCAGGTCAAAATAAGCTAAAATCCAAAATTTCAATAAAATCGGGGCAGTCTGTTGTAAACTCAATAATTACCGAAACGAAATGCAGTTCCAAGACTTCAAACAAAAAAAATCAGGATTCGATCCAACGAAGGTCAGTATAAGTAAAAACTTTTAATTTTTGTGAACAAAAATTGAATTTGAGAGTCGACCAAGCCACTTTTTTCTTATCTTGCGAATTAAGTTTTTAGGTTGAGTTTTTTTCATATTTTTTGAATGAGTATAAGGTGAAAGGTCCATGCGCAAGGTCTGAGAAGATTGATAGTTTCAATACTATATAATTTAACTATAATTATTTTCTGAAACTTTGTTCTGCAAACTCTTTTATTCATACCAACTAACTATTTCACAATTATTTTCAGGACTCTTCAAGAATTGCATGGTAATAAAATGCAAAATGTGAATCTCTTATAGAAATGAGTGATAACCTGGAGGTAGTTTTTGTTGAAAAAAAAAGAAAATTCTTCTGGTGTTGGTCATCATATTTCTTGCACTCCTACTATTGAAATTGGAGAAAGGTAAGATAATTATTTATGAAATTTGCCTGTGCTAACTTACTTAATTAAGATTATTTCATAATATAGATTTAAAGACAGAAAAGTTTTTTCGAGAAAACATTTCATCTTTTTTTATATGCTAAATTATCAGAAATCTTATATAATTGCCAAATTCAGTAGTGTTTCAATTCCAATTTTCGAAATAAATAATTCTGGTTTCAAAATAATAATACAACAAACGTACAATGATCATTTTCTGGTAGCAATTTTATTTTTATTAAAGATAATTTCTGACATAAAGTACATGTTCAATTGAGTAATCTCATCTAAGTTTATTATTATTCTATCCAAGCTCTCGTTTGAGTGTCACCACTTCATCCACTGACTCCCCCAGAAATGTTAAGAGATCACTTGAAGATACGTCAACTGACAGTGGAGGTAATAAAGGACAATTGAAAAGAGCCAGAAGAGAAATGATTATAAGGCACAATTATAAGTAAGTCACTTCTTAATTTTATTACTGAAATATTTTTCCTGATGTTTGTTCTATCCGTCATTTCTTTACGCCTCTACCAGTATATAATATAAACTACCAGTATTGCAGATTCATTTCTCTATTTGAATGATTTAAAATATTCAAAAGTGTTTTTTCTGTTTTAGTAAAATCAAACTCCAAAAAAATGTCCATAGAAGTATTTTATGAGTATTACATAATATGAATTTGATATAATCAGTGCCTCCACCTCACACTTTGCTCGTAAACTGAAGCTGGCGAATGTTGGAAAAACCTTGGCCCAGATAAAGGTAAAACTCCTAAAAGTGTAAGTTCATCGCCTGAAGAAGAGAGTCACCAACCTAAAGCAGATGATAGAGATGTTGAAGAGAAAAGAGTTTTCTGCTGAAAGTGGCAATGAATTGATATAGCCAACAGATATGGAAATGTCGAAATATCTACTGCTTCCAGAAGTGACGGGGTATTTAAAACTCTGTATTTTTTCTCTTTTTATTCTATGAATAACATGTATAGTTGCTCATGTACATTTCGAATTGTTCAAAATAAATTGAATAAAGTGTTTTTGTAATAATCTTTTTTATCCATTAGAGGAAAGAGAATACATTAAAAAAAGTAACATAATATAAAGTTATAAGGAAGAAATATATAGAGATACATACATTAAAGTTTTGGATTCCTCTTATAAAGATTGGTAGTTAATTAAACAACTGTATACCAGTATAAGATAGACTCTTTTAAAAAACATTGTAAGATGTGGCTTTATTCGAAGAAGATTATCATGCCTTGTCTGATAGTTACAATTGTCAGAAGTCGTTCAGATTGTTTTTGATATTTTGAATTTTTAATTAGTTTCTTTCAGTTGTTTGTAAAACGTTAGTTCATAAATTTACCGGCCACCTCTATATACACTAACTGCCATTATATACACTTATTGAAATTTTCGCAACATACTGCCTTCTTTAACAATACGCAATTGGTGAAATAATGTGTAAACATTTCTTTACGCACTTGTTCTAAACAGTACAACTTTACTCATTTTACGCAATATCGAAAAAAAAATATGTCTGGTAAATTTCACCAAAAATGATCTCACGGCATTTATTATTTTGTTATGTTATTGTTTTAGCCGATGAACTTTTCGGATATAATCAGCTGCTTTAAAAAATATGTCTACTGAGAACAATTTTGTGTTCCATACAAATTTGTAGACCTGAACCCAAAATGATATCAAATCCTTTTTATTTTCTATAATAAATCCTTTCAAAATATCACTGAAACCCACCCTGGTACAAATGAAGATGGTTATGATCATGCGCACCGAGAACAGTCTTCAACTTTTTACACTTTCATCCCATTGAATTGGCATTCTAGAGTACAGAAATATATTAAGATTTCTATGGTTTCATTATTTCTTTTTGGCGAACGTAGATAAGCGATACGCCCCCTGCCGGTTTCGAATATTACTAACGTATGGCCATAGATTGCTTTGTTTACATCTGTTCACGTGTATTTTATATGAGAAGTTGTTGAGTTTTAATTGTGTTTAATTTTGTTTGGGATTGTTTGCAAACGTTCAGAAGAGATTAATCACTATTGTTGTGTATCCTATTGTTCATCTTAGGCCAAAAAAACCCGAATATAGCTTACATACCTTTCCGAAAGCTGGACAATTCAAAGTTGTATTCCAAACAAAGTTGGGAAACAAGGAAATGATGGACAGAAGAAAGGTTTGGATTCATAACTTGAAAATTGAAAAAAAATGTCTGAACATAAGAGAGTTGTTCTCCACAGTTTACTGAGAATAATTATTTTCCCTGCAGTAAGTTTGTCGATTTTTCCATATAGAATTATACCAACTGATGATGTGCAATTTTCAGCTAACCGAAAACGTACGGTTCAATGCTATTCCAACGAAAAATCATCCACTTTTATCGGAATCTGAACCTGGGCCATCATCCAGACTAGGTAAAAACTAAAATATTCAATTATATAACCAGGAAAATAGAGATTCTATAGAAAGAAACAGACTCTCAGAAGTCCACCGTTCAAACCATTCAAGCAGAGTATTCATGTTTATTATTCTTTTATTTCCTGTTGTTTCTTTTAGTTTTGCTGGTAAGTACTTAGGTTTGTCCATTATACTCGAAGCCTCTTCAGTTGGTAATGAAAGTAGACATGTCAGAGATGTTTTCTTGAAACTTTTGAAAGTTTTTTTACTTTTTAAATAAATAGGTGTTCTATTATACAGCCTTTTCATGATGTATACATAATTCCTCTAATCAATTAATTTATTCTTCCTCTCCTTTATTTTTACCCGAGGCAAAGCTAAAGGGGTTATTGGCGTCTGAAATTAAGTTCGTAGCGCCGGAACGGCTAATATCGGTACTAGAGCATGGGCCATTAACGGATTGTTAACATTGTTTGTAATGGTATTTACGTTCATTTCGTTTTGAGTTTTCGTACGTTTATCGTCGTAATTTGTGTTTTTTTTGTACTTTGTATCTTCCTGTGATTCATTGTGTGTTGGATTGAGGACAATTTTATCTCTGTTCAACAGTAGATAACCTATCTACATCAAGTTGAAATTTATCATTGAACATGAAAATCAATAATAAAATAAAAGAGAGGACGAATAAATTAATTGGTTAGAGGAACTATGTGTACATCATGAAAAGGCTGTATGATAGAACACCTATTTATTTAAAAAGTAAAAAAGTTTCAAGAAAACATCTCCGACATGTCTACTTTCATTAGTTACCAACTGAAGAGGTTTTGAGTATAACGGACAAAACTAAGTACTTACCAGCAAAACTGAATGAAACAACATGAAATAAAAGAAGAATTAACATGAATACTCTGCTTGAATGGTACGAACGTAATGCGTTATTATATTTTTTGAATTTTCCTGACGTATAACAGCTCTCCTAAATGTACGGTGGACTTCTGAGAGTCTGGTTTTTTTATGGCATCTCTGTTTTCCTGGTTATATAATTGAATATTTTAGTTTTTACCTAGCTATAGAGTCAAGTTTCATTTCATATTCTTGATGTTATGATACTCTGTTATTTTGGTTGTGCAAATAAACATTATTTATTATTATTATTTTAATAGTATCTCTGGTTGTTACATGAAAGAAAATACAATTATCTAGAATCTCTGGATGATGGCCCAGGTTCAGATTCCGATAAAAGTGGAAGATTTTTCGTTGGAACGATTGGACTTCAAAAACCCTACGATTTCGGTTAGCTGAAAATTGCACATTATTAGTTGGTATAATTCTATATGGAAAAATCCACAAACTTATTGCAGGGAAAATAATTATTCTCAGTAAACTGTGAATAGTCGGGTCGGGCTGACATTTGAAAAAAAAAAAAAGAGTAGCTGCAATTTTATGACTGATTTGAGGGCGTAATATCATATTAAGTTCTATTTTATGAAATGCAACGATTTTCAAGTCTGGAAAATTGTTTATAACAACGTTTTTGTGCAAAAAAAGCGTATTTTGTCAATTTTTCGATTATATTTCGGAAACTATAGGTTATGGAGAAAAGTGCTTCATAGGCCAAATAATTGTCATTGACAAATCTTCCAAACTAGACCTGCTAAATCAGAATCGGTTAATTTGTTTAAAAGTTATAGCAAATTTAAGGCTAAAAAGGCGTTTTTTAAAAAATTATTATAAACAAATAATTAAACATTTTGTTGTTTCATTAAGGCCATAAAAGTGTGAGTTTTCATGTACTTAAAAAGTGTGCGCAAGGTGGGCTATGTGCTATGAATAGTTGTTGCACAATTGTATTTGTTTATCCCGTTTTTGTAAAATGGACCCAATTTCAACCGTTTATTGTGGGAAAAGTTATCAACTTACAGACCTCTAGGAGGTCTCATTTTAAAGGTAATACAGTCTACTTGTAATCGCCAATCTCAAAAAGTTAATTTTTTCCCGGAAACTCTTTAATAATTAGCAATAAACAAATGTTACATTTTGAACCGTTTTATGCTTATAAATAAATACAATAATTTGCAAAGTATAAGGAATATGTGTTCACCAGTAGTACCATTGGAAAGCTGTTAAAAAAACATATATTTAGAAAAAAAAAAAGTTTCTACGACCTCTAGGAACCAAGATAGCTTCTTTTTTTTTTAATCATTACTTCGTTGTTTATTAACATTTTGAGCTGAAATTTTCACATTTGGTAGGCGACATTTCCAACTTTATGATCCGACATTTTGCATAAACTTTTGTTGTTAATTATTTAGTCCCGAGAGCAATATATCAAGGTAACATTCTCTGCGCTTCACGAGAGCCGAGTGGTGGGGGTGAGAGAAAGTCGCAGCGCCTGAATTTCTCGAGCGCGATGTGGAGCTTCAAAATCGAGCGGACAAAAAAAATTTGCATTATCTCGGGTTCTAATTATCGTAGAACCTTTTTTTTTAATCTGGGGTAGCTCGACGAAAAAATAACAATGGCGCAATTTTCATATACTCAAAATGTATTTAAACTGCGGAAAGAACTGTTGCATAAATAATTCATTAATTTATTGCGTGTTTTTTTGCATTATTAATATTTCTGAAAATTTTCTGTTATGCATGACTACAATATAGTATACTTTAAGTAAAAGTATAGCTTCACCACAGCTTAATTGAACTATTAACAAGAATACAGTTTGTGTAAGGAATAATATTTATATACTTTTGACGACCGTACTTCTTATTTGATTTGGTCTGTGATGCTGCGTGAGAAATATGAAGCCGATCATCAAACTTCTTTTTTTTTTTAAATGTGTGTTTTTTAACAGCTTTCCAATGGTACTACTGATGAACACATATTCCTTATACTTTGCAAATTATTGTATTTATTTATAAGGAAAAAAAGGTTCAAAATGTAACATTTGTTTATTGCTAATTTGTAAATAGTTTCCGGAAAATTCTGAGATTGGCGATTACAAGTAGACTGTATTACCTTTAAAATGAGACCTCCTAGAGGTCTGTAAGTTGATAACTTTCCCCACAATAAACAGTTGAAATTGGGTCCATTTTACAAAAACGACATAAATAAATAGAATTGTGCAACAACTATTCATAGCACATCGCCCACCTTGCGCACACTTTTTAAGTACATGAAAACTCACACTTTTACGGCCCTGATGAAACAATAAAATGTTTAATTATCTGTTTATAATAATTTTTAAAAAAACGCCTTTTTAGCCTTGAATTTGCTATAACTTTTAAAAAAATTAACCGATTTTGATTTAGCAGGTCTAGTTTGGAAGATTTGTCAATGACAATTATTTGGCCTATGAAGCACTTTTCTCCATAACCTATAGTTTCCGAAATATAATCGAAAAATTGCAAAATACGCTTTTTTGCACAAAAACGTTGTTATAAACAATTTTCCAGACTTGAAAATCGTTGCATTTCATAAAATAGAACTTAATATGATATTACGCCCTCAAATCAGTCATAAAATTGCAGCTACTCTTTTTTATCATTTTTTGATAATTTTCATGTCAGCCCGACTCGACTAGAAGAACAACTCTCTTATGTTCAGACACTTTTTTTCAATCTTCAAGTTACGAATCCACACCTTTCTTCTGTCAATCATTTCCATGTTTCCCAACTTTCTTTGGAATACAACATAGAATTGTCCAGCTCTCGGAAAGGTATGTAAGCTATATTCGGGGTTTTGCGCCCAAGATGAACAATAGGATACGCAACAATAGTGATTCATCTCTTCTGAA
This sequence comes from Cynegetis impunctata, assembly GCA_030704885.1. Classification (NCBI taxonomy): domain Eukaryota; kingdom Metazoa; phylum Arthropoda; class Insecta; order Coleoptera; family Coccinellidae; genus Cynegetis; species Cynegetis impunctata. Next base: position 292,113 of record JARQZK010003713.1, read on the forward strand.
CGTTTGTAAACGATCCCAAACAAAATTAATACTCAACAACTTCTCATATAAAATACATGTAAACAGATGTAAACAAAGCAATCTATGGCCCATGCGTTAGTAATATTCGACGCCGGTAGGAGGCGTATCGCTTATTATGTTTTACCAATAGTCTGACGAAAAAAAGTTGGTATTTGGTCCGATTCTAAAAATTCGAACGGATATCGATAAAACACATATGATTTCATAAAGAATTTTTTTCCCCCATTTTTCCCCACGAAAAAATATAGCGTTTTTTTAGATAGGCATTACGACATGCACATGTGCGGAGGGGTTTTATCATTCCTAGTGCTACGCAGTACGATGTCCGGATTTTATTATTGATTTTCATGTTCAATGATAAAAACTCGGTGTAAATTTCAACTTGATGTAGGTAGGTTATCCACTGTTGAACAGAGATAATATTATCCTCAATCGAAACACAATGAACCACTGGAAAATACGAAGTCCAAAAAAACACAAAATACTAAACTAATCTTTCGAAAGCTCAAAATGAAATGAACGTAAATACCATACCAAACAATGTAAACAAACATAGAGTAGTACCGATATTAGCCGTTCCGGCGCTACGATCTTAATTTCAGACATATCAAATATATAAGGCCTTCCCAAGCGAACGTTTGGTTTAACCAAAACGAACCAAAATACCAACCAAGCTGTCCAATCGAGCTTTGGTACTAACCGTGACGTCATTATTTTATATCAAATGACTTCACTGGTGGAACCGAAGTGAACCTACCTCAGAAGTTGGGTACACTTTGGTTGACAGTTGTATTTTTAGGTTATTGACTATAAAGTTTAGTTCCGAGTTTAGTTTTTTTATTCCTTATTTTAAATTTCTAAATTTTTAAATTCTTTCTAAAACAAAAAGTAAAGCTTATAAACACTTACCTAAATATATGATAAAATTAAGTTAGTTCTAAAAAGAACTGATTTTATGGAAATTTTAAAATAATTTAATTTTAATATAACAACAGAGCAGTAGTAATTAAAATTATTAAAAACCAAAGTATTAATTTAAAAAGAAAATTAAAAAACATGTGCAGTGTAAAGGTTATGTTCTACGTTTTTGGTTAAACCAACATATCCAAGCGACTAAACGAACCGTGACGTCACAGCCTGAACCTAAGGTGAACCAGTGGTTAAACCAAAAGTCTCGCTTGGGAAGGCTTCTACTATAATACGAGAGCCTATAGACCATTTTAGGTTACGTGACATCGACAGGTCCGCCATTTTCACTGGAAGGCAAACAAACTGTTCTCGTTCAATATCCCACAGCAGACGTTGATTTTTTGGGATTACTGGCTTTTACAGTTTATTACCCAGTTAGGATTATCCGCTGTCCAATAGCAACAATTCTGTGATGACACTACTCATTTTGTAGTGAAAGTGGCTTCGTCGGTATATAAAATATTTTGTCAGAAATTTCTATTGTTTGAATATTCTCCTTGGGTCCATAAACAATATTCCAGGCGTCTTGCTTCGTCGCATTCTTGCAGTGTGTGTAGAAATTTTGGCTTGAAAGGTTTGATATTATTTGCCTTGAGACATCTCCGAATAGTATCTCTGAAATAATTTGAAACGATTTGATCATTCCTGTAATTCCTGTTTCGTCTTTGTACAGGATAACTTTTTAACATCATTTTTGATACTGCACCTACTCAATTGAATATTTTATTTATTTTATATATATATATATATATATATATATATATATATATATATATATATATATATTTATTCGAATTGTTGTTGCCTGTGATCTATTTTTAATCTTTTGATAATTATTAGCAATAACACGTAAAGGTTTCTTTGGTTTCCCTTGCCATCTGGTGATAGCAGTTTTGAATGTTAATATTGGACTGAATGGCATATACAAAGCAGCCCTGTTTATTCAATTTTTTCAAATCAATAAATGTCAGAGAAATTTCAATTACGAATATCGTAGTGAAAAGTCAAGTTCTTAATAAAATCGAGATTTTTAAGATTCAACCAGCCTGTTATTGCTAATAATTATCAAAAGATTATATATATATATATATATATATATATATATATATATATATATATATATATATATATATATATATATATATATATATATATATATATATATATATATACAGTATGTCCACGGATGGGGTTTACAAGAGGACAAATTGACTAAAAATTGAAAGATACGAACAAAAGTCACTCTTAATAAACGTTTCTGCTTGTCTAGAAATTATGATTAATCATAAGAAATTTTAATTTTTTTATACAGGGTAGGTACAAACTGCAAAAATGTAATTTTGCTTAAGAGTAAACATACCTTTTTTTGAAAGTTACGAAAAAAAAATCACTCTTAATAAACGTTTTCGCTTGTCTAGAAAATACGATTCATCATAAGAAACTCAAATTTTTTTATACAGGTGGGTAAAAACTGCAAAAATGTTATTGTGCTTAAGAGTAAACATACCTTTTATTGAAAGTTACAAAAAAATGTCATTCTTGATAAACGTTTCTGCTTGTCTAGAATATACGATTCATCATACGAAACTTTAATTTTTTTATACAGGATGGGTACAAACTACAAAAATGTTATTTTGCTTGAGAGTAAACATAGTTTATTTTGAAAGTTATTGAAAGAGGTCACTTTTAATGAATGTGTTTTCTACACAACAAACCGAAGTAGAACAATTCATTAAAAGGTTTACCTATGTAAAAATTATTTTCCAAAAATTATTCTCTGGCACACCTCTGACAGATGAACTTAGTTGAAATAATATTGACACTTAAGGTGACAGGTACTTGTTGTCAATAAACCGCACTTTAATCAAAGATTGGAAGAGGGAGATGACACAAAACGACTTGATCTTTGCTTGTGGATAGGAGAAAAATTTTTAAGTGGAAATGTTGGTTTTTATAAATATATCATGTTTTCTGATGAAAGTACATTTTCTACCAATGGAACCGTTGTAACCCAGCACCTTAGGTATTGGTCTTTAGAAAATCCCGAATTCAGAGTTATGGCGAGAAGACAATATTCAAAAAAAGTGAACGTGTGGTGCGCGATATCCATCCATGGCATCATAGGTTAGAGAATGGCTTGACCGCAGATGTGGCCCCCAAGAAGCCCCGACTTAACTTTGGCCGATATGTTTTCATGGGGCCGTTTGAAACAAATTGTTTTTGATACCGCAGTACCAAATGATATTGAATTACTGAAGGGCAGAATTATCCATCTATCCAATCGATATCTCAGGAAGAAATCAGAAAATCTTTCACTTATTTGAAAAAGCAATTAGAAAAATGTGTTGGGTATGGTGGTGGAGTTTTTGAATTATGAAATCGTTATCGTATTATTTTCATGTTAATAAAAATTTTCGTATTATTATTATTATAATTACTTCATCAAGTATAAACGTTTATTAAGAGTGACTTTTTTTCGTAACTTTCAAAATAAGGTATGTTCAGTCTTAAGGAAAATGACACTTTTGCAGTTTGTACCCACCCTGTATAACAAAAATTAAAGTTTCTTATGATGAATCGTATTTTCTAGACAAATAAAACGTTCATTAATAGGGACATTTTTTCATAATTTTCAAAATAAGGTATGTTTACTCTTAAGCAAAATAACATTTTTTCAGTTTGTACCCACCCTGTATAAAAAAAATTATAGTTTCTGATGATGAATCGTATTTTCTTGACAAGTAAAAACGTTTATTAAGAGTGATTTTTTTTTGTAATTTTCAAAATAAGGTATGTGTAGTCTTAAGAAAAATAACATTTTTGCAGTTTGTACCCACCCTGTATACTAAAATTAAAATTTCTTAAGATGAATCCTATTTTCTAGACAAGCAGAAACGTTTATTAAGAGTGACTTTTTTTCGAATCTTTCAATTTTTGGTCCATTTGTCCTCTTGTAAACCCCATCCATGGACATACTGTATATATTTTATTCATTTTATTTACCGAACCGCAACTAATACGAGGACGATCTGGATATCTCATTGAATACTCCACAAACCTCTCCAACACTTCTAAAGTCATCTCCCGAAAGGCGTATAATTTCAATCTCTTACGCTCAATCTTGCAGCCATGACACAAAATAATTCGAAAAGTGTCAAACCCTAATATCATTTCAATGGCAACTAACATTTTGATTTAGTGGGGTCGGTTAACTAAAAATTCTATCAAATATTTCACTTCTGGCAACCACTGCGCTCTTTTGGATTCTGATAGTACATGGGTAGGCGCGTTAAAAAAGACCGGGACACAAATTTTTCTGGCTCTGTAGTGGCGTTGATGATGTAATCAATATAGCCGCCATAGTTTTGTAACACACTTTTAAATTTCCCTGTATAACTCGAATTTTTATTATAATATTAACCTATATTATCAGTGATTATTAATGAGAAGAAAATGCGCCTTTCAACGGTATAAGTGACATTAGGGAGTTTTTGAGACCCTAAATTTACACGTAAATTACGTTTTCGGTTATTCTGAGCATGCGCAGAAGCTTTGAAATTACCGAGATGGTTATTAACCGATAACGTACTACGTTATCAACGGGACCTTAACGTTCGCTTAATAAACGTCCGTTATATTCGCGGTGTTGACAAGTTAAAACGCGCTTGTATTAAATTGTTACAAACTAAAGAAAAATAGACTATTTAAACTATGGTAAATGACTAATATCATATATACTATCGTGCTAATCCGTTCCAAACTTCTTCCTTTGTATTAAAAATTCGCAAAAAATGTTATTTCTTACTATGTGGCAACCATCAATCGAGTCTGCGATCTGATGTTTTGAGATTGACAGTTTCGGTATTTTTATTGGTTATGTCACAGTGCTATTTTGGTTTGTTTATTTGTGTAAATTGGCCTGCTAATTTTGATATTTTTTCAACGGTTTTTGTTCACTTGCCACGATAGTTAAAAAAAGACTACGATTTACAGATATAAAGGATCTGTTTCTTCTTTGAGTGGTTCTAAGTAATAATCAATTTGAAAACCCAGATATTTGGTCAGTGATTCAGCAGCACATTACCCTTATAACATGAAAATTGGAAAAATCACCCGACAAAAAATAATACAAGAACACAAGAGAGGTTATACTTATTTGACGTTCGCAATAAATTTGAATTCAAAAACTCTTTTTGGATCTTCAACCCGTTAATAACGTTTTCCGTTCTGCGCAAACTCAACATAGCGGTTTACGATAATTACGTTGACTTCAAATAAAAACTCAAAAGCTCTCTATTATTGTCAGGTTTGTAACTATAGAAATAATTGCAACATAATTATTTTTTTAAATTAAATTTTGGTTTTTGTCGAAATATTTTGCTAAATATCTCGAAACCTGTTGCATATAGATGAAAATTGGTAGAATACTTTCTGTTTTTCAATAAATTAGCTTTCGAACGGTGTATCTGACTTCTATTTTATAACAAACAGTTACTGAAAATGTGCCAAAACAGTGTAGCATTGCACAGTTATGGCAGCAATGTAATTTATATGGGTTCAGTAAAGTGAGCGGCTTTATGACTGTTTAAGTAGGGAATGTAATTATTTGAATTCTTAGTATATAAAAAAAAATCCAAACACTCTAGTTGAGAGACTAAAATTACTACTTGCATCTCAAACTGCTGGAAACAATAGTCACTCTAATGAGATCAGTCATATTATAAATGAATTGAAAAATGCTAAAATAATATTATAAAATATACAAAACTTGATTATAACTTTTACAATTTTTCTACACGGAACTTGATTTTTCTCAAAAAATATCTGAATGCTCTTCCGAATCGAATGACACCTTGTTCATATTCTTCCGAAACTCATGAAAAAAGTTGAACAAAAAAAGCACTTGTTGACTTGATCCATGATGTATAAGTCCAGAAATGAATTGAACGCCATCACTAGAAAACTTTTACTAACTCGACAAGTTTTATTAACTTCAAAATATTATGGAGTAATTAAATTGACAGTCAAAGCCGAAATAGTCATATTTTGATACCTACTCTACCTCAAAAAATATTCGAGATATTAAATATTGATTGAAAATCTTCTAATAGCAGAAGTCACGCTCCCCGAATGTAAACAGGAATTTAATCGGTCACCAGAGCAAAAAAACGTATGTTAAATGAAAAATTTTATTTACGAAGGAAGAAGTCAACCAAAACCTCCTCGTACTTCTTTTCTTTCAAAATTTTATACTACACAATTTCTTGATTTGCTATTATGTTGAGATTATGAATAGATTTTTACTTTGCATGTGCTCAATCTGTCCATAATTATAGCTTGGCTCCTGATTGGTCGGCCCGTTCGAAGCGCGGAAATGATAATAGTAGGGGAGCCCGAGATGCCAAATGGGGATTTACTCGAGCGTCGTGGGGACCTTTTGTATTGTTAAGATTATATGCTAAAACGAAAAAAAGGTTATATGGTATATGTCATTTCACTGGGGGGGAAAGCGTGTACACATCTTCAAAAATGTAAAAAAAAAATCGTTATGTAGATTTACTCGAGCGCGTCAGATATTAATAGTTTATACACCCCACATCGTCTCTGATAACGAAGGTAAGTTAATCTGCCTATTTGCATGGTGGAGGTGACCGTACGAGACCAAAACTCATCGCCGATATTCAAAAATGCAAAAAAAAATTCGTGACATTTCCTTCAAAATGAAAATAAAAATTTAACCGTGCTCGAGAATGTCAAGGTGACGTTTTCTTTTTGCAACTTTTTTAGTCTCTTATTTCCTTATGCCACGTGCAAATCGTCAGATTAGTGAAATGCATACTCTTCTGCATGTAATTAACTCACCTTGTCTTAATCTGACGCGCTCGAGTTTTTCGAACGATCGATTTTTTTTACTAATCTGATCAGCTGCCTTAGAAGAACGCCCCCATATTGAGGGTTCATGTATGGTGGGGATACTCAACAGGGTGCAAGGTTTCCCCCAATATCTTATTCTGCCGCGCTCGATTAAATCCCAAAATCCCCGCTTGGGCTCCCGTACTATAAAGTACTCAATTGCACAGCAGTCACGAAAACATAAGATGATTTTTATATAATTGCACATACATAATATCAAAAGAGGTGCTAGTGCTTAGTAAATTCAATGTATACTTAAATACGTAGATACGGAGACTTTTATTCAATTCTACTATAATGGGGGGGATTGATCCCCTTGATCCCCCCTATCTACTTCACTGTAGTAGAAATGATTGACCCAAAGCCATTAAATCACGACGGGGGGTGCCAGGTCTATTGTTATACATGACAGGTCATAAATCATGGCCGGTCTATTGTTCCTATTGTGCGGTGCAGTCTTTTGTTATACCAGGTGCGCAGCTCTATTGTTTGGGCAGGTGTTAGGGGGCAGGACCGTATTAACTAATGATTGAGGGTCGTGAGAATTGAATATTTTTTACAAATTTAGACCAAAATTCGTAAATCGTAAGAAATCCACCCCTGACATTAGTTATTCGACGTGGGTAATATTTCTAAGAAAACACACACAAAAGGTTTACGCAAATATCTCTTCACAAAAGCGGGTGGCAGGTCTTTTGTTCCTATTGTTAGACCAGATGGTTCTATTGTTTGGGCAGGTGTTCGGGCAGGACCGTATTAACTAATGATTGAGGGTCGTGAGAATTGAATATTTTTTACAAATTTAGACCAAAATTCGTAAATCGTAAGAAATCCAGCCCTGACATTAGTTATTCGACGTGTGTAATATTTCTAAGAAAACACACACAAAAGGTTGACGCGAATATCTCTTCACAAAAACGGGTGGCAGGTCTTTTGTTCCTATTGTTTCTATTGTTTGGGGCAGGTGTTCGGGACAGGACCGTATTAACTATTGATTGAGGGTCGTGAGAATTGAATATTTTTTACAAATTTAGACCAAAATTCGTAAATCGTAAGAAATCCAGCCCTGACATTAGTTATTCGACGTGTGTAATATTTCTAAGAAAAACACAAACATAAATGGTTGACGCGAAGATCTCTTTATGGTCGTGAGAATAGAAATTTTCTTCACAAATTTAGACCAAAATTCGTAAATCGTATGAAATCCACCCTCTGACATTAGATAAGTTATTCAACGGGTGCAGGTAATATTTCTAAGAAAACACACACACACACAAACGGTGGAATAATACCACAAAACTTGGTGGGGGTAAGGGCTTAAAAACAGCTCACTGCAAACAAATAGGCAGTTATTCTTCAATATCTACCAGCAGTTAAATACCATGTACAGTAAAAACGAGACTGTTCGATCGCAAAGATGGCCGTCGAAATCGGAGAAATCAAGGAAAGCAGTGCAAGAAACGATAACTCAGAAGAAATACACCACCGGCTACCACTACACGCCGCAAACGTCATCAATAGATGGTAATTACAGTTCAACAAACATGGTTCCTTATACTGAAGATGTGTACCACAACACCGTAAATCGTAGGATGGAGCGTGAGATGCATCGGCTCGTGAGTGAAGACATATACAATTTGAATCTCTCAGGCAGTAAATATGTAAGCATTGGTCTGGATCCTTTCAATGATTTTCAATGTTTACTTAGAATATGTCGACATGGTTAT
>JARQZK010003714.1:0-32500 GCA_030704885.1 Cynegetis impunctata
CTTCCATATGCATAATTTGTTATTCGTAGCAAAATTGTCTCTTTGCCACCCTTTATACAATATTTCTATAAAAAAACTATAATCAACCACTACGGAGCAATTCTATAGGAGCTTCACAGGAGTTGGTATAGTTCTATAAGATACTTTTTTACATCGGATTTGGAATCATTTAGTTCTATAAGCACCATTACTGTAAAATTGTGCTACTATAGACAGTTATCGAGCAATTATTTACACTTATCTTCTGAATGCTCTGTAATTATGTTCTAAGAACGTTCTTGCAATAAACTTAAAGAACAATTTAGCTTACGAAGACAAAATAGTATCATCTGCTTCACTTATACAACAACTATGAAACCTTTACAGAACAGAAAAGTTCTTTTACTCTGAATTCATAGAAGCTTTTTGCTAGCTGGGTTGTGCATGATTTGAAAATTATCTATTTGTGGAAATGGGTGGTGGTTTTCACGGCAATGATTTGAAAACGTTGAATCCGTTTTATTTTTCAAAAAAGATTGTTGGTGTTCTTTAAATCTTGTCTTGAACGATCGACCAGTCTGACCTATATATACTCCTTTACATGCAGGACAAATCAACTTATAAACTCCTGAACTTTCAAATTTTGAAGTGATATCTTTGGCATTGAATAAAAATCCTGAGAGTTTTGTCTTAGGTTTGAAAGCAATTTTAATATTACATTTAGGTATGACATTAGCAACTTATGTTAAAGATGTGAATTTTTCCGATTTTTCTACTTTTAATTGGGGATATATCCTGTTGTACGCTAGTTGATTACGTTTCTTGTTTTTCATTTTATCTATCAAACTTGTATGAAAACCATTATTTGACGCAATTAGTTTTATAGTCGAAATTTCTTTCGCTGAATTTGTTACGGATAATGGAATTGAAAACGCTCTGCGGATCATTGAATTAAAAGCTGAATGTTTATGGGAAAGAGGATGATTTGAATCCGACGGAATACATATATCCGTGAAAGTTGGTTTTCTATATATATCGAAACTCAAAGTATTATTATAATGAAAGATAGTTAAATCCAAGAAGTTTATTTGTCGATCCAATTCTTTTTCAATTTTGAACTTTACATTTAGATGAATGCTATTAATATAATTCAAAAACTGATCTAATTGTCTCGCGGTGCCCTTAAAACAAGCAATTACATCATCAACGTATCTATGCCAAAAACATATATGCGATGCTTTTGTAGAATTGAATATTATGTTCTCTATATGTGACACGAAAATGTCTGCAATAAGCGGACTTAAGGGGGAACCCATAGCCAGCCCAATCTGAACAATCTAGTACCAATTTGTGAAATTCACTCGATTAGCCCTTCTTGAAATATGTTCCTCTTGTCTATTTAGGTACCTGCAATAATCCTTTCCCACCCGTAAGCGCAAATCTATAATTATTCTGTATTCAGTTCTTAACTCAATCTGCCTTATGATGGTCTAGTGACCGAAATTGCAATCGCAGTGTTATATTTTTCAAAATATTTTGTGATAATAAACGTAGTAAATTCAAATTTAGGTTTGTTAATCATGTTAAATTATCACGTAGTAACGACGGATTCCATCAACTATATATATATATATATATATATATATATATATATATATATATATATATATATATATATATATATATATATATATATATATATATATATATATATATATATATATATATATATATATATATATATATATATATATATATATATATATATATATATATATATATATATATATATATATATATATATATATATATATATATATATATATATATATATATATATATAGTGGCTCCGTTTTTCAGTGGTCAGTGCGTTGGGATGATTTTATTATTATGGAACTATATATTTTCATTATTGCCGTTGGATTCCCTGGATGATTTGCTATATGTTTCATACAGATTATGTAAACTTAGTTATGGTTATGCAGATATAATAAATTTTTTTAAAAACTGGCGGCGAATAAATTCGTTAACTTGACTAAATTCAAATGGGGATAACTCATTTTTTTTCAAATGAAAACCCCTATTTTCTCTCCAAGAATCGATAGACTATAGACGTGGAGCGTTTTTGCATAAAAAGCCATTTTCTGTAAACTTATGGGTTCTTTCAATTGATTATGGCGACTGACAGAAATTCGATTACTTCTATTGAGCTTCATTATTGATGTTCATCCTTTTGAATCAGTGAATTTTTATAGTTTTATGAGAAATAGCACAATGTTTTGAGGCCACTCCTTTGATAATAATATGTATGTATTCGGAATTATTAACAATATATTAACATAAAAAACGAACAAACAAAAAAAGAATAAAAACTCACAACATATATTATAATCAATGTCCATTATATTCTCCATTCTTTTCTAAACACAGTTACAAGAGCATTTGGACAGCAGCATCGGTAGCCCCTGATCCCTCCTGGCTGTGAAGTATTCGTTATACGAGTAATTCGTACTGTCAAATCTTATTTACACGTCCCCATAAATAAAAGTTCATGGATGTTAGGTCTGGAGTATTTTCATCTTGAAGTTTTATCTGAACTTCTTAAACATTAAAGCTAAATAGAAGTAATTGAATTTATGTCTGTCACCAGCAACTGGCCACCTACTGTTAATAAAAAATTGAAGAAATCCATAAGTTTACAGAAAATGTCTTTTCACGCAAAAACGCTTTACGATAAGCATATTTGTTATTGTAGAGATTCTTTTATAAATTATATAGTCTATCTATCCTTGTAGAGAAAATAGGGGGTTCCTATTTGAAAAAATATAGTTATCGCTATTTGAATTTAGTCAAGTTTACGAATATATTGTAGCGTTCTTCATAAAGTAGCATCAAGTTAAGACCATGTATTGAAAAGCGCAATGTGTTGGCTTATATCCGCTGGTCCTTTTGTTTTCTTGTGATGAGACGTTCGGAAGATATAAATTTTTTAGTGAACCCTTCCAATCAGCCAGTTTTTCATAAAATTTATTATATGTGCGTAACCATAGCAATCAAGTTAACAGAACCTGGGTGAAACTTGTAGCATATCATGCAAGGAGTACAACGGTTAAAATGAAAATATAATATTTCATTTGAAATAAAAAGTTAATAGTGACTTCCGGTGTAATCGGAAATACCACTGGGATGACTTTGTTTCAGAAAGATAGTTCACTACAGACTATGGCCGTGCGCCAAATTTCAAATCTCTAACTTTCAACGTATTCAAATGCGTCTAATAGGGCAGTCATAAAAATCACCCTGTAGATAAATGTATATATATATATATATATATATATATATATATATATATATATATATATATATATATATATATATACAAAGGTATATGTATAATCGACTTACTAATTGTATTATGGAATATAACGATTTTTTTTTTTGACAGTGTGATTGTTCTAGATAAAGAAAAGAACACAGAAAGGAGGTTGTTTCTCGAGATGATCAGAATATTACAGCATGAAAACGCAATTAATTCCAGAAAAGACATTGACAATTTAAGTACTACATAGCCATATTTGATAGAATAGTATAATTCAAAAAGACAAAACTCGTCCGTCTTCTTATAAATTTAAAATGAGAACAATTCACAGCTTCAATTTCCGTGTTTGTGATGTTTCATATTTGTGTAGGTGAATTGAACAAGTTAAGATCGCATTCTGTGTAAAGGTATTATCTGTTGCTGACTATTTTTCAGTCAAGAGAGAAGCATTGAAGTTGAGTATTTTGACATTTGTAGTTAGATGAAGTTAGTGTAGCGCTTTTGTATAGACGGGTCTATAATAGTTATTTATGTACGAACTGCATTATATAGATCCTAACGCCTGATGGGCGCTAGGATCTAGTAACGCACTTGGCGCATAGAAGATTTAATTTTTCACGCAAAAATTATTTTATTATAATGAAAAATCGATTTTTGAATCGGTTCATTGCTCCTATACTTTCCATTTTTCTTCTCATAGTAGGCGAGTCATTTGTTGATATTTTGACATTTGTGAATATTTTTGTCATCCTATTTAGTGAATGTCATTGCTGCTTTCTTTGTGTAGTCGTATAGAAATGATGGAAATGAAAATGAATTTACCCAAGAATATCATAGAATATGCAGCCAAAGCTGCGAATAATTCATTGCCAGAGAAATCCAGAGTCGTATACTACAAGGATTATGAAGTATTTAATCAATGGAAGTTGCTTCATTTCTCCTCATACAATGAGCAGGCGTTATGATCCATAGTGCCCGCTCATAACACCCTAGGGCATAATGAGTGTACTTGTAGCAACCGTTTCTAAGGTGAAATCAACAAATAATATACAAGTGGAAAATAAACAATTATTATTTTCAAACGTACAATAATAACGTCATTTCTCGATTGACAGGATCATCGAAAAGATCTATTTCTCCGCCAAGGAGGAAAAGTGAACACATTTCCGGCCGGCAGCAGGAAAAGTGTTACTATGCAAAAGATGAATTGGTAACCATGAACAAAAAATTCTCCAATTCAAACGTCATTTTCACTTTCAACCACTTCTCACCTGGTTGCGAATTATAACTATGATTTATTTTACTTTATATCTGTCAGAATCAAAATTGCGTGGCAACCGTAACTAGGCAAATGTTCCATAATTCATAACGATCGTAAGTGGATAGAATTATGTGCGTAAATGAAATGAATCAATCCAAAAAAAGATATTCAGATTTTTATGAATTTCAAAACGTTTGAAAATAAAATAACATATTTAATTCGGACTAGAAGTGACTTCTCATGGTTCCCTTTCAATTACCCGCCTCACTGCGTTCGGCGGGTAAGCTCAAGCTCACCATGAAAAGTGACACTTCTCCTCCTTATAAAATAATATACTATTATGTATCTCACATTGTCGTCCATGACATTGTCGTTTTATGAGTAATTTTTGGTGTGAAGTAAGGGCTGGTTCTTTTGAAAGTACTTATTTGTTGGCTTTTGTCACTGGACCATGTTCCTCTTATTTTGATCATGTGCGATATTATTTGTATTTTTATTTGCAACTGGAAACAAATCTTCAAATTGTAAGTTTTTGTATTGACATTTTTCATTTTTTACTTTTCTTGACATTCTTTACAGCTCCTCCTGCAGAAGAAAAACTAAATATTTCCGAAAGCTAGAGCTCAAGAAAACGAGCTACGCTTGTTTTCATTGACTTCATACCCAAACATATACATATATTTGTATATATATATATATATATATATATATATATATATATATATATATATAATTATTTATTCGAATTGTTGTTGCCTGTGAACTATTTCTAATCTCTTGATAATTATTAGCAATAACAGGCTTGTTGAATCTTAAAAAACTCGACTTTATCAAATAGTTGACGTTTCGCCACGACATTCGTGGCTTTATCAAAACTTTTGAAAAAATTTAAATTTCTATGACATTTATTGATTTGAACAAATTTGAATAGAAAAAGACTACCTACTATGTTTCACTAAAATTTTTCGGCTGTGGCTGTTCTTTGTTATTTATTACGTGCTATTCAGTCCAATATTAACATTCAAATCTGTTATTATTAGATGGTAAGGGAAACCACAAAAAGATATTCATTTTTATGAATTTCAAAACGTTTGAAAATAAAATAACATATTTCATTCGGAGTAGAAGTGGTTTTCCTTACCATCTAATAATAACAGATTTGAATGTTAATATTGAACTGAATAGCACGTAATAAATAACAAAGAACAGCCACAGCCGAAAAATTTTAGTGAAACATAGTAGGTAGTCTTTTCCTATTCAAATTTTTTCAAATCAATAAATGTCAAAGAAATTTCAATTTTTTCGAAAGTTTTGATAATGCCGCGAATGTCGTGGCGAAACGTCTACTTTTTAATAAAATCGAGTTTTTTAAGATTCAACAAGCCTGTTATTGCTAATAATTATCAAGAGATTATATATATATATATATATATATATATATATATATATATATATATATATATATATATATATATATATATATATATATATATATATACATATATATATATATATATATATATATATATATATATATATATATATATACCTATATATATATATATATATATATATAATTATTTATTCGAATTGTTGTTGCCTGTGAACTATTTCTAATCTCTTGAAAATTATTAGCAATAACAGGCTTGTTGAATCAACTTTTCAATAAAATCGAGTTTTTTAAGATTCAACAAGCCTGTTATTGCTAATAATTTTCAAGAGATTATATATATATATATATATATATATATATATATATATATATACATATATATATATATACATATATATATATATATATATATATATATATATATATATATATATATATATATATATATATATATATACATATATATATATATATATATATATATATATAAATATAAATATATACATATATATATATATATATATATATATATATATAGAAATTTACTGCGTGTTACCAAATAATACTTTTCTCTCTGCAATGTCACTGCAGATCTGAATACAAAATCCCAAGCCTAATTTGAATTTGCGAGTTACGACAGGCATCAGGATTGAAATTCGATGTTCGATACCGATTCGAGTCCTCTGTAGCCGTTACCGTCCTTTCATTTTGTATTCGCGTCTTTCCTAAGCCGGAAAACCTGCCGAGTAATACGTTTCGCCTTCATCCATTCTCATTTCGTATAAATTACCCCGACCTAGATCAGTCAGAGCGTAAATCCACAGTAAACCTTTTGTCGTTTGAGCTATTATTTATTTGGACTAAAATTCGTAGGTCCATTTGAAGTCGATGAATTTTGAAGCTCTACTACCTAAAATTAACATAACTTGAAAAGGATTGACCGATACCAGATTCGTCTTTAATCTTAACTATTTTGAGTGATAGACACCCGAGCAATGTTGTTTTACACAGTTTTTAAATATTTTCGTAACATAAATTTTGCATATAGGTATCTGAGATACAAAAATGGCACCAATTTGTTTCAAGAAAGATTTCTCTAATAACTTAGTTATATACAAAATATATATTATACTTTCACTAATACCTTTTAACGTGGATGAAGCGTGTCTGTGCGATAGAAAATACAATATTATAAGCAATCTGAAAAACACAGCTTGTATAAAACAAATACTGATTCGAAGAAGATAACCTTTTCGGGTATTCCATTCATGAAATACTTTACAGGTAACAGTTTCAAGGGAGGAAAACTGTGGTTGCATTGAAAAATTATCAAACAACTTTCCCCTTGGAAAGTATTATACTGATTATATGTATTCGGCAACGATAATTCTATATTCACAATTCAACAGTGAATTATTGAAAACGTCAAGTCGCCCAGACTTAAATGCTGCATATAGCTGTTTCGATCTAATTAAATATCAGCAGTGCAGCTTATTTCACTCGGAGTGAATTTACAAATCCCTAATTGTTTCCCGATACAAATCGCGGTCGAGAGTACTATCTGTATAACAACCCAGAGCGCCCTCCACGAAGAATATTGGAAACTAGAAATTCACCGCTAAGATAGAAAATGCAGAACTTCGATCACTTTTTGTAGTATATTAAATTGACCTTGGTCAATATTTATATTTATATATATATATATATATATATATATATATATATATATATATATATATATATATATATATATATATATATATATATATATATATATATATATATATATATTTATATATGCATATTTTTCATGATTTGATTTTCATATTGAAATTTACAAAAATTCGATTCTAGGACTTTATTTTACACATGTCAAAATTTGAATCAAATGGTTGAATGACTATCTTCTACTGAGAGTTTACTATTTCCGAAACTATGTTTGTATTTAGAGATTCTGGTTTTAAACTTTTTGAGCTTTGGTGACTAGTGTGTTTGATAAGGTGCAAATCTTTGTTGGGTTCATAAGTCGAGCTGAATCGGAACTTTTGTATAAAGGTTTCGCCTCTAGCTGGAACTATAAGCCATCTTGCTGATGCATTAGGAAATTCTTGAAAGCTCATAATAACTGACCTCTTTTATACATTTTTCATTGAGTCTTTTGTACATTACTAAATGAGAATGTTTTCACTGTCGAATAGGAAACCAAACACACATACATGCACAGAATATTTGCTGGTCCTATAGGCCAACTGTTATATCTTGATATATTCAATATCTTTATATTATCATTTATTTTTCAATTTTCTATGTCGACCCTGAATCAAACTCTCTGATTATGATTACCTAGGTACACTTATATTTTCTGGTGGCGAAATTAGCTTGAAAGTAATTGTCAATGTTATATTCCTTTACAATGAGACTACTGATTATCTCTCAGATTCAAGAGAAAGATAAATAAATTAATAAACTGAATACACTGGTGTGTGTAAGGGTGTTCAGAAGTACGTAAGTATATGTTAGTGTGTTTAATAGTTATTCAATAAACTATTTTATTAAATAATTTATTATTTTTTTAACTATTATTTAGTATTATTACGCGAGCGGAGCGAGCGCGTTAATAGCTCGAGACCATTAATCGCTACATTAATAAACGAGTTTATTACAAGATTTTTCCGTCGACCTCATCATGAATTGAGTATAAATTCTTGATTGAAATAAATTTTTATTTTGCATGACAGATACACTTGACACAATATAAATTTCTATGTTCATTTCGATATATTTATATTTATGCTCCCGATGGAACAATTTGAGAAATTCATAGATGGAATATTAGACATGTGACATTCTGAATAGTTAATATTACCTACAATATCCCATAAGGAATATGTGGAACTGGTGGAAGCTGAAGTGTTATTTACTTTCGAACGATTATTGCATAAAAATTTTTCCGCAGTTTCTACTTTATTTTGTATAGAGTTAAATTTTTCGATTTGAATTATGAATTCCTTTTCTCTGTGGAATAACAGTACAGACACAGAATAATTCAACTATTCCATGCTGAATACTTCTGTGTTTGGTTGCTCATGACAATCATACATTAAAATAGAAGAAATTGCACATTAAAATGGGTCATTAATGATCAATTTCGTGTACGTTAAAGTAAGCTTTTATTTAGAGGTCGACGGAAATAGTTATTTAATAAACTAGTTTATTAATGACAGCGATTAATGGTTGAGATATTTTAACGCGTGAGCGGAGCGAGCGCGTTAATAGTTCGAGACAATTAATCGCTACATTAATAAACGAGTTTATTACAAGATTTTTCCGTCGACCTCATCATGAATTGAGTATAAATTCTTGATTGAAATAAATTTTCATTTTGCATGACAGATACACTTGACACAATATAAATTTCTATGTTCATTTCGATATATTTATGCTGCCGATGCAACAATTTGAGAAATTCATAGGAATAGGATAAGGAATATGTGGAACTGGTGGAAGCTGAAGTATTATTTACTTTCGAACGATTATTGCATAAAATTTTTTCCGCAGTTTCTACTTTATTTTGTATAGAGTTAAATTTTTCGATTTGAATTATGAATTCCTTTTCTCTGTGGAATAACAGTGCAGACACAGAATAATTCAACTATTCCGTGCTGAATACTTCTGTGTTCATACATTAAATTAGAAGAAATTGCACTTTAAAATGGGTCATTAATGATCAATTTCGTGTACGTTAAAGTAAGCTTTTATTTAGAGGTCGACAGAAAAAAAATGTTAGTGCACCTTAACGTGTCTGAGTGTGCTCAAGTATATGTAACTATGTGTGAAAGTGTGTTAGTGTACGTGAATATTTGAAAGTGCATGAAAAAGCGTTTAGTAGTGTGCGAATATGTGTGTAAATGTGTGCAACTGTGTGTGAGTGCCTGCAAGGATATTTAAAAGAATATAAGTGTATGTAAGCGAATGAAGAGTATCTGAGCGAGTGTAAAAGTGTGTAGCTATGTGTGAAAGTGTGTGAGTGTACATAAATATGTGGAAGTCTATTGTAACGGACTTTTCGTGTCAGTTCTCCTGAATTGTAAAGAAGGTATCTTTTAATTATATACAAGTTTATTTACAGTAAATTATTAACAGAGATCAAATAATTAAATAGTATGATCCAACGCGCATCTGCTTCTGCTCTGGTCTCGTTTCGCTGCGTCGACCGCACCTCCGGTGCGCAGGCAGTCCTTGGTCAGTCGAGGACGGAGCGAAGTGTAGGGAGTAGCTGGATCTCTACGTCCTTAGGTCCGCGATTCTGCTTGACGTGATTACGGGGACCGGAGTCGGTTTCGTCGCCGCCAGCTGGTCAACCTCGTTGGCCACTGCAAGCGAGTCAGCTCCCGGTCTATAGGAATTCACCGGCAATCAGTACTTGTCGAACGGAACGGGAATAGATAGGTCAATACCCAACCTACGAATATTACCGACAATCAGTACTTGTCGGACAGAACGAGAATAGATTGGTCAATACCCAATCTACGAGGGTTTCCGACAATCAGTACTTGTCGGACGGAACGGAAAAGATTGGTCGATACCCAACCTACTAGGAATTCCGACAATCAGTACTTGTCGGACGGAACGGAATAGATTGGTCAATACCCAACCTACGACGGTTTCCGACAATCAGTACTTGTCGGACGGAACGGAAGAGACTGGTCAATACCCAGTCTCAGGAATTTGTCGGCAATCAATACTTGCCAACGGACGGGAGTTAGACTGGTCAATACCCAGTCTAGGAGAGAGTTCCTAGGAGTCAGTACCTCCCAAGAACTGCATTCTCGGTGCTCGGGTTATATAGGCAGTGGCTTGCCCCTCCAGTGGAATAACCAGCTTGCGCACAACTAACGTTGATGCGCGAGCAACAACGTTACACTATGAAAACGTGTTTTAAAGGGTGTGAATATGTGCGAAATGTATTAAACTGTGCGTGTAAGAGTGTTTAATAAAAGTAGGTACGTGTGTGTAAGCTAATTGTGTGTAAGAGTATCTGATTGTGTAAGTGTGCGTGAAAACGTGTGAGTGTGTGTACCTATATATATGGAAGTGTATGTACGAATTTGTAAATGTGACTAAATGTTATCAACCGTGTGTGAGTATGTTTGTATAAGTGTGAGAGTATATGAAAGGGCATTGCTGAGTCAATAGCTTGATAATTTTGTTGTTCTTGCGAGATATGACAGGAAAGATGTTCAGGTTCAGTAAAATCATCGAAATGTGCTGTTGAGAAGTATTGGGGATAAAGATTGAACTGAATCAATCCGAAAATTATTTTAAAATTCATTAATTTTCCTCTTCACCTATATAAAATCTTTGAAAATAAAGTTCACTATATAGATATTATATGAAACTTCTAAATGTACATCAATGAATATCAATAACTGAAAGATATATCCATGGATATGTATGGGTTACAGTTTGGAACTACGGATAGTTCATATACTCAAATATTCTTATCCTCCTCGATTATATAAATTAATTCCAAATTTTACCAAAATTCACAAAAACTTCCTCTGAAACTTTTTTCCCCAGTTCCTTGCTTCTGACGTATCACTATTCTACCGATATAGACGTTAAACCAGAGAGCGTTATTTATTCACGCCGAAGCGTGCTTATGGAAATCATTATAAATTCATATATTCCCTTTTATTTTTCCGATAGAACGAATTACAGACCGTTTTCGCATTCATAAAAATGTGAACGAATATGGAGAAAGACAATGACTGAAAGCGAAATCGTCCATTTAAAAAGATAGGAAGATATGGTGCTAGCTTTTTTCGACGCATCGTATGAAATTTCATCATCGAATCTCGTTTTTTGAATCATCATTTTGATGAGATTTGTTGACATTTAGTTTTTTTTTTTGTGATATCGTGTTCCGTAGATCATACTATCTGCGAAAGAAATAAAAATTAACTTTCTGTTAATAGTTATCGAAAATAACTGCATAAACCTATATAATATTGACAATATTGCGAATATATACAAATGTTTTTCTGAATTAAAACATCTTGATACAAGAAGGAAGTATAAAATTTTACCAATATAAAACAGAATATTTCTTTTATTTGAATTGAATTATTTCTGCCTCATCTATTACTAAAGAGTCTGTTATTAGTTAGTCATTATTGTTTTCAAGCCATTTCCAATAAAGATTTTTATTATGTGAAGTAATTTTATCTATCAATTACTTACTGGTAGAAGACTGATACGAAAAATTTCTCAGATCTTGTTGAGCATATATACTTTCTATCGAAAAGTTTCAACTAAACAAAAATCTTCTTTCTGCGTTGACGTACTTTCATCGATATTTTTTTTATTTTTTATTTCTTAACTGATTTAAATTTTTGAAGAGGTTGGCATGAGTGCACTCAAAAGCACTATATATATATATATATATATATATATATATATATATATATATATATATATATATATATATATATATATATATATATATATATTATATATATATATTATATATATATATTTATATATACATATATATATATATATATATATATATATATATATATATATATATATATATATATATATATATATATATATATATTATATATATATATATATATATATATATATATATATATATATATATATATATAATATATATATATATATATATATATATATATATATATATATATATATATCTACCTGCATTACATTGTCATTTCATGTAAGCAATAACATGCCATTTGAGTTAGAAAAATAACTTTATTGAATAGTTTAGGCTAAGTCATGAAATTCATGATTTCCTCAAAACTTTTAACGGACTGAAATGAATTTGGTGTTAGTTGATTATTTAAAAATTGAAAAGTCAGAAAAACAGAAAACTATCTATCATAAGAAATGTTTCGGCTGTGACCATCTTCAGTTACTAATAAAAACCAAAAAAGAAAACGTACCTGTGTTCCATCAAGTTTTCTACGGAAGTAGCCGTTTTTAGTTACTAATTACGTGCTATTCAGGCCAGTATCAGTAGCCGGGTCTGCTAACATTAGATGATAAGGGAAACCACAGAAAACCTTACCCACGTAATGCACAAATCAGGTTCTTGATTACAGATTTGCCACAGTCGTTTTTCCTCATACTGTTGTGTTATGTCACTGAAACTCTCAAACAAAAGTTTGTCTGTATTTTATATAATAGTTTCATTATTCAGCAGTATAGATTGCGCAAAAATCATCAATTTCTTAGAATGTTTGTGCTCGCATGACAACTTCTTATATTACCTACCTACTTGTAAGAAAACTAAAGATAGTTGTAAAACATCTATTTATATTGATTTATTGTTCTCGAGATGTTTTGATGTCTTTTCTTTCCACAATAGCTCTTTTCATAGAGTTTTTGGCGTATACCCTAGTATTCAACAATGATCCGACCCCACCGTTATGTAATAAACCGATTATTCTCAAAGAAGTTTTGTTGAGGTAATTCAAGTTCAACATTCACCTCTTTGGGCATTTTGATATGCTTTCGTCGGGACCCATTAGTAGAAACTTTCCAAGAGTTAGACGCAACTCGAGAGTTGAAAACTGAAAACTACACAGAGGGCGAGTCTTGCTTGAAGTTCAGAACTAACAGAAACTAGATATAACCCTTGGCAATTCGACTTGATTGTGTTAAACGTAGTCTTGTTGACACAAAAAAGTTTATTTGAATAGGTATTTCGGGATTCGAACACTCGAAGATGAATATGTAAGTTTCGACCGCTATCTAAGTTGTAATGTCGAGAACATCTGTTAAATTGAACGCCTCACTTCAAACCATAATCCTCATATACGAATTTATACGTTCGAAGATTCAGAAACATGCACTAAAATGGGGTACAACTGACGTCCATAAATATGTATATAATTTTTCAATTAATGATCGTTCAAACTGTTTCCACTTATCTACTCACATGAAAGTTATTGATGCAAATATATTTTGAATCTCGAATGAATAATTCTGATTCATCACCATACTTGAAATATAAATGAATCACAAAATTTAAGAAGTTGAATTTTTGCTAAAATGAAGCAAAGAATTTGCAATTATAATTCTTCGTTGTTTTAGTACTAGATTTTCTCACCTTATGAACAAAATATCTCTTATATAATCGAATTTAAAAAATGAAATTTTTTTACTCAAGGTACCTACAGTTTAACGTTGTTTTCTCATTGAACTGTTTTCTCAATTTTCTGCATAAATTATTACTTCATGAGGTCGATACTTAGTCAAAATAAATATTCATAAAGAACACAAATGATGACAAGCAAATCGCTATGAATAATAATTATTAATATATAATATAAAAGAAAATAAACTACACAAACTATTTTTCAAAAAAGCTTTTTCTCAAGTTCATCGAGCCACAAAATATAAATGGAAATAAAGCGTTTCAGCTTATATACCCAGTATTAAACTTAATACACTTCTTTCGCGAAACAGTATGTTTTTAACACAAAAAAAATATTGGAAAGCTTATTTACAACAATATATCGAAAATACATCGGAAAAATATCCCGTGCATATAAAGTTAATTGCGTTAATTGTGAAACATTTCAGATTGGTGAAACTTTCAGAAATTTTCATGTTAAATTTTCAGAACATGAGTAGTTTCGATTATAAAAATGTAGACTATCATCATGAAAATCATTTATTTATGAGAACCAATAACTAAGCTCAGAATATCAAATATTAAATAGAAAGATTGATGATTCAAAATTAAATATCTATAGTCAATATATATAAACAATTAGTTCTGTAAATTTGTACTAGCTTAATCATCATCAGAAGTAGTACTTGCATTATTTACAAATAATTATGAATATTGTTATCAAGAGTGTTTGCTTTAATCTAGTGATAATAACTACTCGTTATAGTTTTGTATAACTCATAAAGTGATGCAGTGAGCAAATTAGCTTATTTTTATGTAGACAATCAGTAAGTTAGTCGACCATTTTAGTTATTAATCGATTCAGGAAATCTCAATTTGGTTATAACATTTGGAAGAGTTTAATCAATCACTCTGAATTCTGTGTCCGAAATTTTCTTCTCTCCATTATGTTTCGACTTGGACTAGCTTGAAATTATAAATATATTGTTAGGTATATTTCTATAAAATTAGGAGTATCATAACCTGTATTCAACGAACTTCAGAATTACGCTTTGTTCCTCATAATGAATATTGAATAAACATTATGCATTAGATAAGAACTGAAATTTAATGGACAGGATAATGAATTCTTTAGGAAATCACTCTGGGAATATTATGGTTTATTACATTATCTATATGACTACCTAAAACAATTGATTACGTTGAACTCAGTAAGATATTTCCATCATAAATAACTTAGGTACCCATTAACAATATAACTCTTCACCGATATAGATTAAAACTGAATAAAAAAGAGAACATGACGTGGAAGATAAATGGAATATTAATCTGATAAAATATTCCAGTGCACTGTTAACCATGGAATTCATGAAATTTCATATTAGAATTACTTAAAATCGTGCGTGATTCACTCCTTTTTATTAAGAAATCCTGGCTTTGAATCCTACACTTTTGATACAAGTGCGAAAAAAAGTTAGATCAGACAACCTTAACTACTGATTCGTTTTGTAACGAGCTATTGATAAATTCTATGTAGCTTCTTCGGAATGAAGAAACTGATGATTGTCGGCACGTTGTGAAAGATAATATTGAAATAGGACGTGATTTATGGCGTTGATGAGATGCAAAGATTACAAAAAAACTAAAATATACACAAAACACCAAAACATGTCATTTGCTATCAGTTTTTGTATTCTACACAGGATGAACTGACAGTTTGACTGAAAATAAAAATTGATATGATCGTGTGAAAAGCCTTTTAAATTCAAGAGCCTTTCGTGTAATAATATTAAATAAGGAAAAAATATTTTTCGTGATAGTCGTGAACTGCGTTCATAATAATCATAATAAAGGACTTGGATCTTTTCAGGCACGGAAGAATATGCGGTCTACATTAGATCCCCTTTACTCAACTTGCATACATATGGATTATCTCACATTCGCGTTTCATATCATAGCACCCTAGGCGACCCATTTTCCTCTTTTCACGAGCCGTCTCCATTTCCTGCTTTATAAGTTGTAAGCCACCGAATCTCATATTTTCACGAAATCAGAAATCATGCGGCGCAAAGGTGGTCAGATAAACGATTTACAGCCAACCTCAAGTATTCATAAGGATTTTTAAAAGACGGGAAATCGTCTCACTAGAAAGCAAGGAGAATACATCCAGGGTACATTGACGTATCGGGATTATACAGTCGAAAATATTTTTTTCTACTCCTTATTCGGTAAGTACTCCATTATCAAACTGATTTGGGGGAGGTAAGTACATTTTACCTCCCTAGGGAGGAAAGTGAATACTTACCTCCCTCTGGGAAATAATAATTTTTTTTTCAATTAAGCTTTAGTGGTTCCAATAAATTATAATTATAATAGCATAGAGTTTTCGGTAACTTTTTCGTTGCTTACAGCACCAAGCCTTGAAATCCTTGTAGCACCGTTCTTAGCGTTCCTTTGATTTCTGAGGTAATAAAGCAGCACAAGTTGCATCAGCAACTGCATCTACATCCACTATGACAATTTTTAAATTGACACTGACAGAACTTTTGTTTGATTGGAAATTTCATAACAACCATTTCATAACCAGTTGTGTCAAGGGACACTAGGCTTTTGTAGATCTGTCATACATACAGGTTATTCCAATTGAATTGCTCAAATTATAGAATAAAAAAAATATATTTTTTTTAATTCAAGAGAAATGGAGTAGAAAAAATATAATACAAAACTCGGGAGGCAGTATTCTTGACCAGTCTCGGACTATTTTGCCAGCCCTCGCTGACGCTCGGGCGCAAACTACGTCCTCGACTGGTAAGTATCACTTGCCTCCCTTGTAGTGTAAATAACTATTATCCCATTTTGTCGTTTAAAGACGACAATATTCAATCCATGGCAACAAGGGTAAGTTGACGTTTATCCACTGAGTGAATTAAAACTTTTTTAATTCACTAGTGGAATAAAATGTTCACCACTCACTCTCTGGAAATTATTCTTTCCACACACAATGCACCTAAAACTCATTTTAAAGTAAGTTTATTATAATTTTATCAAAAATTCTACATTAACAGTCATGTCTATCATTAAAGTAAAAATTACAATTATTAATATCCATTTCTGCATCAGAAACTCCGGTTTTTGTGACCCCACCAAGTATTTGTTCAGAATTATTTATTTTGTTTTGTAGTGAATCCTCAATATATCCTTCTGCAACAGACCTTGAGCGCCATCCACCATGTCTCTTCAAAACAGTCAAATTTGCCCCAGAATTTGCGAGAAGAGTTGGAGAACAACGCCTGAAGCTGTGCCCTGTATATTGTTCAGCATCAGAAAGGCCAAATACTTTGCAATAGTAGCGGGCATTTTCGAAAATGTATTCACACCTACAGGCTGGACAGTACATTTTTTATTTTTATAATCGAGGAATAGTCGCTTGTGATCAACTTTGCTTGACCTCAAGTTCCTATACTTGCGGAATATATCGATTGGAGAAACCTTATTACTACCATTGACCACAGTGAACACTCTTTTCTTATACGTTTTCGTATCTGGAATCTGAATAACCAATACGCTGCCCCGAAGTCATCTACGGTCATAGTCACCAGCTCGCCGATTCTACACCCTCCAGCAATACCCATAATAAAAACTACCATTATCAATAAATATTGCTCATCAGGAGCGGCATTTAAAAAGTATTCTAACTCCTCTCTTGTGAATACCTTCGACTTCTTTGCTACGTATCCCCTGGAATGTTGCTTCAAAAAGGCGGTTACTTGGTAATATCTGCCGATGTCTGTTTTTTCTTTCAGAGCCATCTTTTTTTCAAGTTGCGAATAGTAGGACCATGTAGACGACGACTTAACTTTCTTGGATCGTTCGGAAATATACGCCAAAATGATTTTTTCTTTGACACCTTTGGCTTTCTTATTATTTCTCCAGGTACAAAATGCCGTATATTCTTTTTCGTACAATATTTTTGATTTCAATGGAATTACTGCTTCTGCTGCCTCATTTGCTTCTTCTATAATGCACTCAGGAACTACAACCTCGTCGTCACCGCTCAACATTTTTTCGAAACAAAAATTCTTTTACGGTTCTATAATTTTCATTGACACTTGCAAACAATTAATTACATAGTGCCCTAGCAACCATCGATCAAAGGGAAATCTCGGTATGAATTTGAATTATACCTATATTTCCTCTAAAAAGTATTCATTATTTGAATTTTCATCGAAATGGGATGAAATTTTGTATACAGCACGTGAGTTAAAAATGTTTATTCGCTCGAAGAAAATTTTCTTCTCATGAATAAACATTCATTTAACCCTCTCGCTCACCCTGTCCTCAATTGAGGACAACCTACTTTGGATTTTTTCCTATGAAGTGCCGCTTGCTCTTACTTCTCTTTCACATTGTTCTCAGTTGTGGACATCATATACTTCCAAATGAATATATGTGCTGCCATCTACAAGCTGATGAAAAAAAAATTCATTCACTTGAAATATAGGTTTCCGTACGGTAGCTGTGACAGCAGTGTAGCGCTCTACTGTTTTTCTTTTTGTTGGTTATATTCGTTAGACCACGTGTTTGAAAACTGTTTGTTCACGTGCACAATAAGTGTAGACTTGTTCCAAAGTAATTGTGTTTGGTGATTTTTGTGCATATTGTAATCAGATATTTTTGAAAGTGTGGTGTCCTAATTTGAGGACATTATGAGCTAGCGGTAAACGCAACATCTAGGTAAATATAACAGCACTTTTATTTTATTTCTGCAAAAGTTAAATTTAATACATTTTAGTACATCGAAAATGGACCATTCATGAAATACCATACCCTGTAATGTAATTTTAATAAAACATATTAATATTTTACCCTCCGAACATATTTCTGAAAATTTTTTGTCTTCCATCAGCTCATGATGTCCTCAATTGGGGACATGTCATAGTGCCCATCAGCTCTTGATGTCCTCAATTGGGGACATGTCATAGTCCCCAAACGGAGCATTTTGAAAATCTGAATTTAACATCAAAAATTTTCAAAAAATCATAAGTTGCATCACAGTAAATTTCAGATTTTTCGCTCCAATAGTTTTAATTCGTGACCGAGAGGGTTAACTCACTTGTTGTATAGATAACTAAGAATCAAATAAAAAGTTCGTCATATTAAAGCTGCTACAGGACTTCTTTCTGGTAACATTATAATTTGCCTTGTGGAGCAGAGGTTGAGTTACTGTTTGTGAAGCTGTAGTGCTGGGTTCGAATAATAGGTTAGGTATGGATGTTTGTGTATATTCACGAGTTTTAATGGTTCAATTGGAACTCAGTATTTAAGTAATTTCAATATTTATAGGCCATAAGCCTTTTGAAATCGGCGCTAAACTGTAGGTCCATAGAGTATAAAAGAATTATATATATATTAAATAATTCACTAATCGTATAAGCTCTACTTTTCTTTAGTCACGAGTCACAAGGTCTGTAACCCCAAAATTTGTACATAGTGGTGGTGGCGAGATCACAGGCTTGATGCCTTCCAATCTAATGCCATGTTTTTATTATTTCGTTAAGCTAGTTCGTTAGATTGTTCATAGCCCGATATGTCGCTGAATGCGACGTAACTGGTTACTGGATTTTTGGACATCCTTTGAGTAGCTATCGGGATTCTCATTTCCTCGTAATAACTGAATGGGTGTACGTGCCAGTGCGTCGCTATCTATTGGAGGCAGCCTGCAGCTATCTGCCCTTTCCATTAAATTTTTGTTGGGCTGAACGGGCACGATCTTTTGCTGGAATGCGATGCGATGGGAGGGGAGCCAGGCGAAGTTCGAAGAACGTAGATTCGCTTTTTTTTAACAAGATCTCATTACATCGACACTAGATGAAATATCAGTATCGCAATGGACCACGATGCGAGTTCACGATATAACGAAGTCGATAAGGTGGAAAATTCAGGAAGGGTGAAATTTAGAAAGGAGAATTGTTATCGATTTTTTTCTGATATTTTCCAATTAACCTTTTTGACACTTTATGTTTTTTGCTTTTACGTACCAATTTTCATTCAGCTAGATTTTCTGTACAAACAATAATTCTAATGTATCGGATTGTGTTTCTCACAGATATGTGGCTGTTCTTTCTTATCGTATTTCAATTATATTTAATACCTTATGTTGAGGTATTAATAAGAAACAAAAATATTACACACAAACAAAACTTGATTCAACCATTTTATCTATCATACTTGCATTAAATGACTATTGAAAAGAAGCGTGCTGCCCTTATTTCGGTCCGTTAGCAAAAGAAGTTGCTAATATCATACCTAAATGTAGTATCAAAATTATCTTCAAACCTAAATCAAAGCTCTAAGGTTTTCGTTCAATACTGAAGATGTCACTTTAAAATTTGAAAGTTTCGAAGTTTACAAATTCAAAAAACACTAACAATTTTTCCTGATAAATAAAATACACTCAACGTTTTCAAACCATTTGCTCAAAAACTAGCACCCACTTTCACATTTAGCTTACTCTCAAATTATGTATAAATTGCCGAAAAAGCCAAATTTAATTATTTATTATCATTAATTATAGTATAAAGTTGTAAACCAATTCTACTATCCTGTCCTAGATGAATTTTTTTATGGCTTCCTCTCTATTACACTAGCAGAATTTCCTGACGAAACAATACCTATATGAGACACAAACATTTCTGTATATTATTCAGTTCTTAACTCATTTTATTCAATATTGATCTTTCAACTGAAATTGCAAAAGAAATAAATATTTTCAAGTATTTTGTGATAATAAACCTACTGAATATATATATATATATATATATATATATATATATATATATATATATATATATATATATATATATATATATATATATATATATATATATATATATATATATATATATATATATATATATATATATATATATATATATATATATATATATAGTTTATTTTCTTGGAAGTTGAAAGTTTTGTTTGATAAATAATTTAACTCAAATTTTTTTCAATTTCATGTTTTCTAGACGTTTCAGAGCCGAACGCTCTTCATCAATATATATGTATATATGGAGTTTGAACACTGCAGAACAAAAAAAAAACATTCAGAACTTATATATTATTCGACCATTTTAAAATCATTGGTAATAATATCTACCTTAGTTTCGTAATTTTCACTTTGTTTTAATTGTGCGTTGTTCGTCGTTCGTCGTTTATACAGAGTGCTTTTCTTCTTCATATTTATCTCGTTGTCGAGATAAATGGAAACTACTAGATTAAGGTAGATATTGTTACTAATGATTTTAACATTTTAAAATAAATTTAAAATGTTTTGATTAGCAGTATTCAAACTCCTGATCAAGGAGATATTATTTCAAAAAAATGAGTTAAATTATTGATCAAATAAAACCTTGACTCCAAAAAAAATGAAATTGTATATATATACAGATATATATATATATATATATATATATATATATATATATATATATATATATATATATATATATATATATATATATATATATATATATATACTTGCAGCGGACATGTATATATTGAATCGAAGTAATCTTACATCTCAAGTAAGGAAATTCAAATTTAGAAATAAGAACGTGTTTATGGAAACTTCATTGATGAAGTACTGATGAAGACACTGTGTTTTAGAAACCATTGTCATTTTATGTGAATATAGTGGAAATTGAGTTGTAATAAACTCGTACATATGTATCATGAGTAAGGTATGTATATACCATAGTACCCAAATCATCCTTTTGTGCCTGATATTTAGGTCGCAATGTTCCGAATATTTGAATCCAGTTTACTGATATTCCAATGAAAACCGAGTTTCCTATGCCGTGTACGGGTGGAAAATTCATTAGTACTGAATACATTTTCTTCATTTCAAAGAAATACTTTTCTCCTCGCGGCAGCCATTATTACTTCAGTCATAATTCATCGTAATGTTCGGGGTCACGCTTACGGCTTTCGACCTCCACCATCTCGAATGCTTTATATTTACCTAAAACTTGAACACATTACTCCATCTCGCCGCAAAACGTGATAACTGAGCTTTTACAGACGTGTCCGCGATTTATTGGAAGGGCTCCCGGGGACAGGCGGTAAATTTGAAAAATGAACCCAGATAATGCTACAGATACGGCAAAATTCGGAAGATATTTCCGCCCTAATTTATTGCCACCAGGTTCGGATAATTACCTGGAAAAATATGCCCCAGTTCGTACAATTTTTTCTCGTTCAAACATAGTCGAGGGTATCTAGAATAAAAACCATAAGGCCTCCGATAAAAGACTCGCCAATTTTATTTTGTTATCTTGTTTTTCATTGTGTAAATCTCTCACATAAGTTGTTTTCTATATTTAATTGTATTCACGAAGATGTTTTTGAACTAAATGAGGTTTCGATCAATTACGAAAGTATCAAATGTAAAGAATAATAATCCGTTCGCTGGTAAGGCTCACCTATTTTGTATTATAATGCAGTATTTCATCATGATATTTTTCACATGCATTACTTCATATATATAATTATATATATATATATATATATATATATATATATATATATATATATATATATATATATATATATATATATATATATCAGGGGTGGCTAGTCAAAGGAGGCTAAGCCTCCTCAATAATATTCCGTGTATCACTAATATATTATACTGCATAATCAGCATTCAGCATATTCATATTAATCAAAATCATATTATTTTATGCACCTACCTTCCTTTCAACCTATATTATATAATATAATTTATTAATTAACATAGAAGGTATTTACATTTACTGCATTTCATTCATTTCAAGATTTGTGGCAACGCTGCGGAGGCATAAAAAGGTATATTCTCAACGTTCATTATACCTGCCACAGAAAAGCAAACAACGGTGCGACTACTGCGAGTTAATACTTCATTGCAATAGAAAAGCAAAACACATGTAAATGGCAACACCGATAGGAACCCAGTCTCATACAATGTCGACCAATCACAACTATAGAATTTCGCGTTACATCGAGTGAATTCGTTGGAAAGCATTAATTGAATCGTAGTGTGATCGTAGTTACTAATGGTCGAAAACAGCAGCGTGTTTACTTATATTGCTCGCGTATTGTTTCAAAATGAGTTTGGTTACTGAAGTTAATTTCAAAAATTTCAATGGTGACTTAGTGGAATACTTGTTATCCCATAACTTTAGTGCACTAAGATATGAGGATAAAGTTTTGATAAAAACATTGCGACCTACCCCTGAATTAAACAATTTGGTGCAGCGTAACAGACAACAAAACCGCGGTTTTAATACAAGGAATTATGAGAGACATGCTTGCCTAACCGGATCACAGGTAACAAATAAAGTATTTTGTTGGCAGTGTTTACTTTTTACTAGTGAAAATGTCTCTGTTTGGGGCCGCTTAGGATTTGAGGATTTAATTCTATACCTAGTTGAAAGTGAGGAATTTTTCACCGATAAAGGAACTTTAAATACAGCACGCGAATTAATATCTCACTTACAAGATAAGGAATTTATATATTTTTTAAACATCTTTAAATTAATTTTTGAACAAACAGAAACAGTTTTTCAAATCTTACAGCACAAGTTTTGAGATGTAATTTATTCACGAAATCGGCTCAAGTTTCTCTTGGAAAAAATTTCAGAATTTCGTGCGGAAGTTAATTTTAAAAAACTATTTTCTGTATTTCAAACTACTGATGATACGACTCAATTTAGCCCAAAATGAAAGAAATTCAGTTACGCAGATATGGAGCTTCACTATAAGCAAATATTTTATCAAATTTTGGATACTATTAGGGGTCAAATAGAAATAAGGTTCTCTGATTTGAAAGAACTGCATTTCTTCGACTTACTCAATAAAAATTTGTTAACCGAATTTTCGGCTAATTTTCCAGATAACCTTTTGAAAAATTTATGTCAAAAATACACTTTTTTTGATAAGGTGGCCATAAAAAGTGACCTGTGTGTTGTTTATAATGACAATGAAATTTTGGGGCAAAATGAAAATCATGTGAGGACTATTAAATACCTTTTTGATAATGATTTGAATCAAGATTTACCCCAAGCTTATAAACTCTTATGTCTAATTGTTTATATCCCGGTGACATCGGCTTCCGTAGAGCGCTCGTTTTCCACTCTTAAGAGAATTAAAACTTATTTACGAAAATCATTGAGCCAGGATCGTTTGAAAAATGTTAGTTTGTTGTCTATTGAAAAGGAATTGGTAAAACTTTTGGCGAAAGACAAAAAATTTTATGAGGATATTATAGATCATTTTGCTAACGTTAAAGATCGCAGAATCCCGCTGATCTCCAAAAATATATAATAACTTTTTATTTGCTCTCACCAGCTGTTAACAAATTCGTTAAGTAGGTAGGTAGGTACCTATTTTGTGAAAGAAAAAAAAATTGATGAATTGATTAATTGGCTGAGAAGAGTTTTTGTGAATATTGTAAATAGGAGTTGTAGGTCTCAAGGTAGACACTCGAAAGTGAAAACAAATTAATAGCTTAGGGTGCTTGTTTAACTTTGATTTTCTTTAAATTATAAGGCGGTTGACCTTGATATCCTAAAAATTTTCGCCTATGGTGTATTTTTTAACACCTCTTGTAGCCTCCTCAAACCAAAACCTCACGAGCCGCCACTGATATATATATATATATATATATATATATATATATATATATATATATATATATATATATATATATATATATATATATATATATATTTTTATTTATATTTATATATATAATATAAATATATATATATATATATATATATATATATATATATATATATATATATATATATATATATATATATATGAATATTTGACAGAATTAGAAAATAAAAATGAATAATTGAAATTAGCTTTCAATACAGTTTGAAGACAAACCTTGAGGCCGCCTACTTTATCTTATTATCCTGTATTTTGTTACGAAATTTTTATTATAGGGTATTTCATATATATATTGGTATCTATAGGTAATTTTCGATCAACTAGGAATAAAATCAAATCAAAATATGCTTTATTGTCTTAAAATTATACACTTTACTGACAAAGCAAAAAATATAGGAACTAAAACATAAAAATAAACATACATCAAACAAAAAATATACAAACAATGTTATACCTAGAAATAACAACACATCACAAATCACATTTCCATGTAAAATATATACTAACCTCACAATACAACCGAGAGTGTCATATTCTCCTCAATCGAAGCTGATGCCTGTGTTATTCAATTTCGTCATATCGATCAAGCAATGGTCAGAATAGCAGTCCTCTATAGAGTAATAAGGTCGAACAAGAAAATAAGATTTTGTTCGTTTCCGAAAATTGGCCAAGGAAGTTATAGAATTTAATTCTTTTGGAGGATGATTGTAAATTTTCTTAGCAATGCAAATGATGACTCTTCTGTTAATTCAGTGGAAGGAATAGGGAGGTGAATCTAGGCCGCACAGAAAGACAGGCCAGCATATAGCGCTATCTCTCTCGCTAACTACGTCACGCAGCCGGTCTCAACGGTTTGAATTCACATATCGTCGCTTACGAGCGAACGATGCTGTTGTAGTAATAAAAATAAAATAGCAGCGGAAAAAATCGGCAGAAAAATAAGTTGTTTTCTGTTTCATGTCAACAAGATTGTTTTTGACACTAATATATTATCATATTATGTAAAAATGCCGTCCAAATTTTGTGTTGCGAAAAATCTATATATATTTTAAAGCATTATTTCGAAAACGGTTCACCAAAATTATGTCATTCTATTAGAATAAGGGAAAACTTCGACTGTGAATTAATTTTTAAAGACTGCGTTTTAAACAATAAAGAAATTATTAATATTCTAGGAACTGATAAAAAATGTGATAAACGGAGTGAATTGGAAAGACTGATTTCGTATATATTAACCTTTGATAATGATGGAAAAAATTTAAACACATTTAATAGTTTAATAGAAAATCATTTAAAATTAGCGGCGCAATATTTAAATTATTGTAAAGCACTTCTTCAACAGCAGGAAGAAGAGGCTAGCAATAAGCTAAAGTTAATTAAAGTCGCATTCTTAGAGGAACAATTAAATCTTTTACTAAGTGAATCAATAAGGCGATATACACCAGATGTAATTATTTGGGCCTGAACTGTTTTTTACACTCATCCGGGAGGTTATATTTTTTTAAGGAATTCCAATATACTTACTATTCCAAATCCTAAATATCTTATATAATGTTTAGTGTTTGTTTTCTAGTCAAAACGCTTTTTATATGTATTATGCATATTGGAAAATATACCTGTGTTTATTGTTTTAGTATAGAATTTATTTTTATTTACATTATAAGTCGCCAAACTTGGTAACTTTATTTTCATATTCATCAATTTAACTTGGGATAAATATATGTTTTGTTTTCAATAAATGGAAAATTAAAAGTTACATTATATGCATTTTTCATCTTACCAATATATTATGCCAGAGAAGATATCAAATTATGTTTTAAACAACCTAAAAATGTACAAAAAACCCATGCGCGCCATATAAACCAACGTAAAAATTGGACCGGTCTTGTGACGTCACACGCACCGCATGCTGGCCTGTCTTACTGTGCGGCCTAGGGTGAACATGATGTCCCGAAGATCTGGTGGAATGCCCGTGCTGTGACAGCAAGGGTACACCATGAAAATACTTATGAATCAGGCACACAGATTCAAGTAGATATAAAGAAGAAAGCCCTGAAAATCCATTTTTCTAGTAAGCTTTGCAATGAGCCCTATTTTTCAGTACAAACATGTAACGAATTGCTCTCTTCTGCAATTTGAAGATGGTGTGAATTGTGAAGAATTACATGAGGACCATAACGAAGATGAGATTCGAACAATGCAAAATAGTCAATTCTTGTTGACAACGGAAAAGGAAAATTCATTGTTTATACAGTTCGGAAAACAACGCCGGTATCCAGGAAAAAAAATTTGAAGCTGCCGTTATGACTTGCTTATTTCAATTTATCATCTTGTATATAAAGTAGGTTGTTTTAAACATATACTTATATTTATGATACTTTCTTTAATCAGAATTGAACTATTTCAACTTAAGAGAATAATTATTTTTTTACACAATTTAAACACATACACGAGTATCCTGAAAAAAAAACGTTAATACTGCCGGTAAGACTCCCCTATTTGATTTTATTATCCTGTATTTCATTGTGTTATTCCTTATATATGTTATTTCAAAAAAAATAATTATATTTACGAAACTATCTTAATTTTCGACCAAATTCGAAAGAAGTATAAAAATTAACTTCGAATTTTTGCATAATACAGGTAATAGTACAAATTATAAAATATATACGGATAAAAGCAAACGCAGCAATCTCTTTTCCTCATTTTCGTTTATTTCCACGAGTACTTACCGCGCGATAAGCTATCAGATTTTATTTTTCGAGCGCGGTAATGAAAATAAGTGGAAGTTTCACGTTTCATTCTTCAGAGAACCCAACTGAATTCTCTGTTTCTTCCTTTAAATCGCTCAAAACAGTCGAAACCTCTTATTGGGATGAAGTAGCTGTGCGTACCTTTTTGCGGGTAAATACAAAACAGACAACTTTCGTCCAATTAGCTGAAGTTGATTATCAGGATAAAGAGAAGCTCGGCCTAGTTGACGTTCTGTTGAAACCTTTTCCATTGGCTCTCGAGTGTTTTCTCCAGTGGTGTAGGTTTATAGGGTCGAAATTATATAAAATTATTTTGGAAATTGATATCTTATATGAACCATTTTGAAACGAGAAAGGAAGTGACTGATTTTGGATTTCTTTTATTTCTGTAAATGTATTAACTAATTTTTCTCAGATTTAATGCTTATTTAGTAATCTATCGTCTGAATTCGTAATTTTGAACGAAGAAATTTCAAAATGAAAATTGTTTTTTCTAGAAACCACTTATTTCTTCATATATGGTAAAAACCTTATCTAGTAGCGAGTGATTTCTCCACCAGAAACTGAAATTTTTTAATGAAAAATCGGGAATTTGAAAAAATTTCATTCAATTTTCGAGCAGGCTTGTTTTATCTCTGCATCAACTCAACTTCATCTTTTATGCATAATTAGTCCATATTCTACAATGTTTTCTATCAAGTTTTGTTGCTGAACTAACCAATCCCTTTTTTATTATTTGAAGCTAATTATTATCCAATATTATTCTTAGATAATACATTTTCTGATTTCAATAAGTATAAGTAATTATTCTTAATATATAACTGAATGCTTATCATTATTATATCATCTAATATTTCCTGTAAGATTATCGTGTAACGGAATAATCTATTCTTTAATAGTTGATGGAATCAAATTGCTTCAAATAATGGTTTTCATACAAGTTTGATAGATAAAATAATAAACAAGAAATGTAGTCAACTAGCGTACAACAGCATATATCCTCAATCAAAAGTAGAAAAATCGGAAAAATTCAAATCTTTAACATATTTTGGTGCACTAACAGAAAAAGTTTCTAATGTCATACCTAAATGTAATATTAAAATTGCTTTCAAACCTAAGACAAAACTCTCATGATTTTTATTCAATGCCAAAGATATCACTTCAAAATTTGAAAGTTCAGGAGTTTATAAGTTGATTTGTCCTGTATGTAAAGAAGTGTATATAGGTCAGACTGTTCGATCGTTCAAGACAAAATTTAAAGAACACCAACAATCTTTTTTGAAAAATAAAACGGATTCAACGTTTTCAAATCGTTGCCGTGAAAATCACCACCCATTTCCACAAATAGATAATTTTCAAATCATGCACCAATTACCGAAAGGAACCAAACTTACTTACTTAGAATCATTAGAAATTTTTAAACTCAATCATAATACAAAAGATATCTTGCTAAACGACCAGATTGACTTGATATCTTCTCCTATATTTAGTGTATTCAAACAATAACGATTTTTCCAAAGAACATTGTATTGTACCAATTTTGGAAATCCAGTTGGTTAGCCCTTCTTGAAATATGTTGCTCTTGTTTATTTAGGTACCTGCAATAATTCTTTCCCACCCGTAAGCGCAAATCTATAATTTTGTATTCAGTTCTTAACTCAATCTGCCCGATGATGGTCTAGTGACCGAAATTGCAATCGCAGTGTTATATTTTATGAAATATTTTTGGATAATAAACGTAGTAAATTTAGTTTTCGTTCATCATTCTTTGATAATTTATGGGAAATACAACAATGAATCAATTGAATACCATCAACCTCTATCCTGACTAAATTCGACAGAATGAATAAAATCGATTTGTAATGTCTATTTTACTATTTCCTGATGAAGTGTTTTTCCCCACAAATTTACAGTTTATTTCTTATATTTTTCAATCCGTAAATGAATTTTGTTTGAAGGAATATCTAGTATATTTTAATCATATATAAATAGTTCTTAAATAGTATTAATTACTTATTAGTATATAATGCTATTTAGTTGTTGAGATGAAGCTTAAAAAAATATTACTGATGAAGGTACACATATTTCTAAAAAATTCTTGGATGGTATTATTACTCTGTACTTCTTCTTAATACATTTTGATTTTTTTTCAAATCTAGTTATTATACATAAAGAGTTCTAAATTAAAAAATTCAATACTACATTTTTGCTTTAGAACTTTCTGAATATCCATTAGCTTACTCATTCACAAATTCATTAGGTAAAACTAAAACTGATATTATCATGTTTAATCTTCAAATGAATAACTTGAATAACTCATATTTTGGAACGATGTCATTCATGAAATATTTTTTTAAGCAAAAATGTCTTTTTGATGTAATCCCCGATTTAGAATACCCTGATGGACCTTTATTTTCCCAAACTAGAATTATATAATATACCATTCCAATTTTGTTTTCTTTGTTCAGTAATATTCATTCTAACTTCCGAAAACGAAGTAGATTTGATGAAAGTTGAATCAAAAAATCATTCTAATGTCCGATCAAGTATGGACGAATACAATGATTTGTTTAGATATATAACTTTTTAGATATTGTCGTCCTTAATGTTACGCCACTGATCATAATCCCTTACACTCAGTCGACTCGTTAGGATTCGCGTTTTTAGCTTCCGTAACTAATCACGGCATCGTTTCTCAAAGTAGCAGGGTCTGGGATCTTCTCGCCATTATCTTTAACTATCCTCAACTATTATTGCCTCAATTTGCTCAACTGTAAGTGTGTATAAGACAATATTACCAACTACATCGTCTGCAATAATAGTCGACCTTCGTTGTTAAGGGAATTATCGGAGTTTGGCCAAACATTAGCATTGCAGAGGCTCGGCCATTCTGTTATCTGCCAACATCGCCTGGCAACTGATATTAACTTTCAGATTCCTACGGTAATTTGATTTTAACTAGGAAATCGCAGGCACATTGAATAAAATGGTGATAATCATAGTCGGTACAAACCTTGGTCGTTGGATATTTTGTAGCCAATTGAGGTCTGCGACGTGTTGATGATATTTAAGTACATGGGAAATCAGAAATTGACCTGGATGGAAATGAGTTTTTAATATCCACTTATCTACCAAACAAACGACTGGACGTTGCCTTTTATAAGCCAACTAGATATTATATTGATTGTAGCATTCAAAGTTTACCTAATATAGTTAAATAGTTCAAATAGATATTTGGGGAAATATCCCAAAAGTACCATTTGAGTTGAATGGCTTGTGAACGAATCTTTTCCTCTTCATATATAAATGTATATATATATATATATATATATATATAATATATATATATAATATATATATATAATATATATATATATATATATATATATATATATATATATATATATTTATATATAAAGAGGAAAAGATTCGTTTACAAGCAATTCAACTCAAATGGTACTTTTGGGATATTATATATATATATATTAATTTAAGCTTAAAAGGCTTGTTTGATAAAGATATTGATATGTCGGGAAATTCATTTGAAAAATTTATGATTTATCAAATGAACTCTCCAACGAAGCTTGTTTTATGAACTCGACGACGTGAAATTTCTATTCCTCCTTCAAGGGAGAATGTTTGAAAATTCAACATTCATGCCAAACAAGATAGAAAAACTAGAGAGGTAAGTAAACCAAACACTCTTTGTAACCTCTAAGGCAGGATTCTCGGAAGCCCTACCAACACATTATCCTCAAGACCCTTTTTTTAATGAGAAAAATTTCGTCAGCACTAGACGAGCTAAACCAAAAGATAATTTCGAACGCTGGTACAGATTGGAAACTGGCGAAGTGGAGAAACCTCATAACTGCAGCCTTCACCTTGCTTGTGATCATGATAAACATATGAGCAGTTCAGAGTATTCTTCAACTTAGCCACATGATGATCTCACCGTAGATGTTTGTCCAGAGCAACCCAAAAATTCATCGAGTACTCCAAGTGAATACTGATAGTACTGTTACCAAGGCACAGAGAAGTAGGATAGCTTTCCACGGATTTACTGCCGCAGAAGAAAATACCCTGAGTCTTGATATGATTTAAAATGAGACCATTGTCATTACATCACTTATCTACAGGCGAAACCGTTTCTCTTCCCTCTTGGATTCAGAACGCAATATCTCTTGATATAACCAAGAAATTAATTGCAGTCGTCAGCGTAAATAATTGACCTACAATCGTGTGACGGTTTAATGTAGCAAACAGAGTTCACAAAGACAATAAAGAGTAAAGGACCCGTCACACTTTCCAGAGGATCTCCTCTAGTATGATGTCGCTCCTCAGAGCAGTGGACTATACCATCCAAATTGATTGTGAATATATGTATAATATCATTGTATTCTTCAAGATTATTACGCATCATTTTGATGAGGAGAATTAATTAAGTATATTTTTTTTTGAATAATCTACTTTCTATTCGTTTTATGATAATCTGAGATTGACATGAATAATTAAAGTAGACGAATATTTTGACTGTTTTTTCTTTGGTTCATTCAATAAAGTAATTATTTTAACGTCAACTTTAATGATGAAAACTCGGACCAATGTAACAATTTCTATTATTGAATTAAAAAAAAAAAAAATATTTGAATAGACTGATTGATGTCATAATAAGTCAATATTTTTATGTTGATTAATAAAACCCTCTCTACCTTTTTTTGCCTCAAGTAGCTACGGATAATTTGAAAAAATTAATTCATAGCTATCCTGTTTGAATACAATTTATTTATTGATTCAGATATGTGGATACAAAATTCAGAAATGACAAAAATAACTCAATAAATCACTTGGATCTAGAAATAGCAACCTGAAATATCAGTTTTCAATAGTATGATGAATATTAATT
>JARQZK010003714.1:35000-65000 GCA_030704885.1 Cynegetis impunctata
GGGTTGATTTTATTCCACACATATTATTGCTGAGAAAGTAAGTAATATATGGGGGCTCTGGGATCTCGGACTATTTCGAAGATTTTCAACAATGTGGTTTTCAGTTACCCATTCAAACGATTGAATATACCTTATTATTCGCATTTGTGACGAAGCGTAGTTGAAGAACTACCGTTTATTTTTGAGAGAATTATCCTCTATATAAATTATTTTACATAATTCAGAAGGACCTTGTATAAAATCCTGTTTAAATGATCTCACCTTCATTTGTTTCTATTTTGTAGCTTCAGTTTTTAGTAGGAAGTATAACCATTAATTTACCTGAAACAAAAAGAATAAATATTATACAAATTATAAAATGAAAAATCGAGGTAATTATTTACTCGTAATGATGGAAACAAGTCTCGAAGCAGAAAATTCGATAATTTTGTTGTCTATTTGTTCATACTACCTAAAGGACCAAAATTTTTTATACGGAATATATGTTGGACATATAAATTTCACATAGTTTCAGAACATTAGAAACTTCAATGATTGCATATTTTTTTATGTCTTTTTCCCTTTTACTTTTCTCTTATTCCAAGAAGAATAAACGTTCAGGAGAACGTTCCCTAAATTTGATTTTAAAGTTGGGTTTTGAAGGCTAATTGTACTTAGGTAATTTCCGTGATAACATTGAATGGACAAGAAGTGTATCGAAAGCAGTCAGTTGCGGGGATAGGTTTTTCTTCCGTCCTCCACGATTTTCGACAAATTTTCCATATCTGATATTGTATATAATATATATATTATTATTATTATATTATATATATATATATATATATATATATATATATATATATATATATATATATATATATATATATATATATATATATATATATATATATATATATATATATATATATATATATATATATATCTTTTTTCCGGTACGTATTGTCATCTCCAGCGGCTCCCATGGAGTCCAATGAGCTGACATTTGGTGGCTGTAATTTTTTTTTTTTTTTTTTTAATTAGAGTGCCTCGACTGCATATGGTCATTGGCACGTAACTCTGTATTTACATTAAATTTTATAGTTACATTATTTACATGTTACCGTTTTGACTTAATACTAATGATTTTATACCGTAAGCACCTTAATTCTATAAATGGTTGTACATAACTATTTCTTTTAAGAATCTAAGTATATTCATGAAATTATTCGGTGAACCTAAGTTTTCTTTGAGATCTGGACTAATGTTGTGTGTCCGTCTACTTCCAGTATACTGAGGGCATTCTGTCAGGATATGCTGCACTGTTAGTTCGTTGTTGCAGTGTTCACAAAGTGGTGGGTCCCCAGCTTCCATCAGGTAACTATGTGTAATTCGAGTGTGGCCAATTCTCAGTCTATGAACTATTGTGGTATCCCTTCTGTTCATTTGAGGCCAGTTATGAGGCACAATATTAGGATGTATTTTGGAGAGTTTAGTATCTGATTGATTCCATGTGATTTTCCATTTGCTCATGACAGATTGTTTGAAGAGGTTTTTCAGATCCTTTTGAAGTTGTATGTCCTGGGTGGGTAGGTCCGTAGTCAAAGCTTCTTTGGCAGCTTGGTCTGCTTTCTCATTACCATTGATACCCACATGTGATGGGGTCCAAACAATCAGTATACGGATGTCTTTGCTAGATAGTTGTTGACAGATATCGTGGATATTCTGTACTAGTTGGTGTTGGGTATACAAATTTTCAATGGAATGAATTGACGCAAGCGAATCAGTGCATACTACGATAGTCGTTTTCCTCTCGTCAGAAACAGTTTTTAGGGCCATAAGTATTCCGTATAGTTCTCCAGTGTGGACGCTGCAAAAACTGGGGAGTAGATTTTTTGCCAAAGTTGAGTTTGCTGTAGTAACAGAGCAGCCTACCCCTCTGTCGTCTTTAGAGGCATCGGTGTAAAAAATATTTTCTATGTTGTATGAGCTAATGAGCTCGAGGAAGTTTTGTCTGAGAACTGAGTTAGGCGTTTCAAGTTTTCTATATTTACTCAAGGTCTTATTGATATGCGGCATCTGTTTGGTCCATGGCGGAGTATTTGAGATTGGGTAAGGTGATGTTTTTGTGAGGTCATTGTTCTCTAGGAGCTCATTCAGCATTTCTGGAATCGGACGAGGGCATCTGGAAGTATTATTTTGTACTGTTTGGGGGGTGGTGAAAATTTTATAAACAGGGTTTGCAGTGTCAGCAGATACCCTCGCAGAATATGCCAAAAGGAGTTGTTCACGGCGTAGTGAGAGGGGTATTTCCTGTGCTTCGCAGTAGAGAGATTCTACAGGGCTAGTTCTAAATGCACCTAAGCAGATTCGGAGGCCGGTGTTATGTATTGTGTCTAGGATTTTGAGGGTACGTTTGCTGGCAGATGTGTAAATTATGCTGCCATAGTCTAGCTTGGAGCGAACTAACGCTCTATAGATTCTAAGCAACATTATTTCTTGTGCTCCCCATTGACAGTGGGCCAGAGTTTTAAGTATATTCATACGTTTCAAACAATCTGCTTTTATTTCTTGGATATGTTTTTTCCAGGTGAGCTTGCTATCGAAGGTTACGCCCAAAATTTTGAGTTCGTTTACCACTTGCAATGGCATTCCGTTTAAGGTTATATGTGGCTCATAATTTGTTTTCCTGCGGCTGAATCTGATTACTTTAGATTTTGAGGTGGAGAAATTAAATCCTGTTCTTCTTGCCCAGTTGAGTAGACCATTCACTGCGTTTTGAAGTAGAGTGCTTGTGGTTTGAGTAGTCCTGCCTGTACAGTAAATTATCAGATCGTCTGCATAGAGAGAGTATTTAACTGGTGATCTAACGCTGTCGCAGATGTCATTAATGGCTAGGTTAAATAAAATAGTACTGAGAACTGCCCCTTGTGGTACACCGTCTTCTAATGGAAAGTTGCGGGAGACTTTTCCGTTGGCAGATACTTTAGCTGTTCTATTAGAAAGAAAATTTTTTATGAACGCTAGTATGTTTCCAGTTAGGCCTATTTCTTTCAGCTTCTCATAAATGGCTGGTCTCCAAGTTGTGTCAAATGCACTTTCAATGTCCAATAAGACCGCTATAACTTCTCGCTTTGCGGAAAAAGCATTTGCGACCTCTGTTTGTAGGAGTACTAGATTATCAGTAGTGCTGCGGTGTGGTCTGAATCCTGACTGATTTTGGCTCAGTATGCTGTTTGTTTCTAGATACCATAGAAGGCGTTTATTTATCATTTTTTCGAACAGTTTGCACATTGTGCATGTTAACGAAATTGGTCGAAATGAATTTGGGTCTGTCAAAATTGCATTGTTTTTCCTAAAAGGAAGGATAATGGATTGGCGCCACATAACTGGAAATTCCTGCCTAGACCATATGATGTTGTAGAATTCTAGAAGTTTGTCCAAACTAGATGGTGAAAGATTCTTTAGGAAAATGAACGGTATATTATCAGGTCCAGCAG
The DNA here is from genome assembly GCA_030704885.1 of Cynegetis impunctata. Classification (NCBI taxonomy): domain Eukaryota; kingdom Metazoa; phylum Arthropoda; class Insecta; order Coleoptera; family Coccinellidae; genus Cynegetis; species Cynegetis impunctata. The sequence continues at coordinate 38,477 of JARQZK010003714.1, forward strand.
CTGAATTTCTGCATGTTGATAGAGCATAAATGAGTTCTTGCTGCGTGAAAGGGAGGTTAAGTGTGGTAGAATGTAACATTGTTTTTAGCTGCGTCGTTTGTATAGTTTGCGGAGCATTATAATTTTTTGTTTTTTCTTGAAAATGGTCCGCAAGTATGTTGACTATAGTTTGGCTTTCAGTAATTATGTCACCATTATTTCTTATGGCAGATATTTGGGCATTTGTGCTACGTCCTTGCATTTGCTTAATTTTGGACCATACTTGATTCGGGGGTGTTTGGACTGTTATTGTGCTCAAGTATTTATTCCAGGATTGTTGTTTACTTTGTTTCAGTATAAGTTTGGTTTTTGCTTTTAATTTTTTAAATGTGATTAGGTCAGTTTGGGAACGACTTCTTCGATATTTATTTAAAGCTTTTTTGCAGTCCCGTACAGCGGTTTTGCAGGCATCATTCCACCACGGTACTACCTTTCTTTCAAGGTTTATTTCGTGTTTACCGATGCATTTTTCTGCGGCTGAAATTATGCATTCAACTATCTGATTTGTAGATCGATCGACATTATCAGTGAGCTCAAGTTCATCCATTTGTGCTTGAGTACAGGAACTAAACTTATTCCAGTCGGCATAAGTCAGTCTCCACTTAACGATAGTTTTATCTTGTTTAGGTGTTTTGTCAGAAATTATTATGGGAAAGTGATTGCTATCATATAAGCTGTCTAATACTTGCCAGTTAAGTGCAGGTGCTGTTCTAGGGTCACTAAAACTGAGGTCAATTGATGAAAATTGACCAGAAGAAATGTTGAAGTGAGTACTGTTTCCAGTATTCAAGAGGCAAAGGTTGGAAGTATTTATTAAATTTTCGATGAGTTTTCCTCTTCCAAATGTTCGTTCACATCCCCATGTTATACTGTGTGCATTAAAATCGCCCACAATGATGAATGGATTAGGTAGCTGGGTCACCAGATTCTGGATTTCTTCATTTGTCAAGTTATGGTTCGGTGGAATATAAATATTGCAGATTGTGATTTTGTGCGGACACCAAACATTTACAGCTATAGCCTCTAGATCTGTGTTAATAGGAAAATTCTGTGAAAAAAGGTCAGTAGACACATATATTGAGGTTCCGCCACTTGCACGTACATATTCAGTTCTAATTTGATGATACCCCTCAAAGTGTTTTAAAAATTTTTTATGTTGATCCTTAAAGTTTGTTTCTTGGAAGCAGATGATTTCGGGTAGGTGGTCTGAAATTAATTGTTGTATTCGATGGATTCGAGGATAGAATCCATCGCAGTTCCATTGTATCAGGGTGAATTTGGCTTTAGAATGAATGCATTTGAGACGGTTGTGAGTTATCTGATTGAATGTCTTCTTCACTTTGATCAATAGAGGATTGCGATAGTATACTTGAAATACTTTGCGTCTCTAGCTCTTCAGATGTTAAATGTGTTTTAATTTTTCTAGTCAGTCGAGTAAATCTGTTTTTAATGGATCTTTCGTTTAAAAATGGATATATTTCATACATGTTGGAAAGGAGAGATTTGACATTGTTTGTGAATTTTAGAGCTTCCTGATAAGGGTTACTGTTGTCAAAGGTGTTTTCTAAGAAAGCTATGAAGTAATCAGCAGGAAGTATGAAATTATCAGGATTGGTTTGATATCTTTCCTTTATTATTGTCTTTGTGTTATCTGATAATATTTGTTCTGAGCTTGATTCTGTTTTTCGCTTTTTCTTAGCTTGTTTTACAGATTTCTGTTCTCTAGGGGCATTTTCAGGTGGTGGCATATTCGAAGCAGCTGGCAAGGTCACGTTTGTATTGACTACATCTTCTTGGAGATTAGTGTCATCACTTATTGTTACGGTGTCTGATAGCTGTCTTTTTTGAGACGGAATGATGTTCGTCTGTGACTGAATAGATATGCTCTCTGTGGTAGGTGAGTTTGCTTTATCAGTATGCTGGATTATATTATCGGACGCAACTGTTGGTGGATTTGGACAATTATTTGCTATATGGCCAGACTGTTTGCATATAAAACATTCCATCCTATCTGTAGAAAGGAAAACCCTGTACTCATTTCCATCATATGGAATGACCACAGATGTTTGCAGTTCGAAATCTTCGGTAGGTGAGAACACAAAAACTTGTCTTCTAAAACTGAGTATGTGACCGTATTCTTCTCCAGGAATGCCTGCTCTTAAGAACGATACAGGAGATGCTAAATTATAGCCTAGATTTTTTATATGAGATTCTGCTATATCATGGGGAATAGAAGGGCTGATATTTGATATTACGATTCTTTTAGTAGGAGATACAAGTCTTCGGATATTTAGATTCAAATTTTCTATCACGATGTTCGGATATGATTTAATTAGTTGGTCCACCAAATCTTTATTTGTTAGGTATATACAAATTCTATTATTTGAGATCCTTGAGGCAAAGCTTATGTTTTTAGGGCCTACAATATTTCCTATTGCCTTGACGTAATCGAATAACTTTAGGTTTTCTTCAGCATGTAGAACTATTGCTTGGTCTTTTCTGGGAAATACTGGTTTAGTAACTATTCTTGTTGCAGAAGAATAAGAGCTGTATTTGCTGTGATTTTGTTTATTTTGGGGTGAAATGATGTTGCTTAGTTCTGTTGGGTTCCTTTCTTGAGTATTTTCGCCACTTTTGTAGTCAAAAGCAGCATTTTTATCACTATTCATCATGCGTCTTTTGCAAATACATCACAACGTAATATTGGTTGCCCGTATTCAGGCGCAAAGCCACGTGGCAACCCACGTGGTGAACGACAGAACTTTATATTATTATTTTAGATGAAAAGAATGCGATAGTTCATTGAATTATTCAGCTAAGGTGTTAGTTATTCTGATTTGTCCCAAGTTGTATTATGTTTCACTTACTGTATAGGAAAACCGATTTGTTGCACTCGTTATCAGGATAAACAATTAGAAGCAAAAAGAACAGGTGTTTACTCGTCGAGAGTTTACACGTGAATCGGTGGCTGTAATTGTTTGTAGCAGAACGAATGTATCAATTTTTGTAAATTTGTGCAAAAACCACCATATTTAAGGAGATATTTCTTATTTGAATATAAATATCCTTTTCGGTACATTTTGAAATATCCACCAAATGGGCTATAATAGTTTCCGAGGCAGAATGAAACCATCTTTGTTTAAGCTCTTTTAGTCGCCGCCAATTTTACGTAGATATTTCTTTATTTTTCTGGGTTTTTGAAAAATTGCCAAAGTCCACAGCTTCTGCAGATTGAGTTGGAGGGTTGAAGTTTGCTACGTACATTGAGTTTTTTTTAAATACGACCCTTTATGGGTTTCTGTTCGAATTGCATCTCGATCTGTTTCGCCATCAGTGGATTGGGTTCATGTTGAGGTGCTTTGCTTCGTCGATTTCAAATTTTTTTCCTCAACCACAAAACACTTCGCGAATAATTGTCTACTTTTGAATTCGGTTTATTGAAATATGACCTTATTGATGGAGCTGTGCTGCCTACGGTTTTTTTTTTTGGTTTAAGTTGATGATCATTCATTGTTTCAAGTCAAGTAATTTTTCGACGCGCGCGACGCCGCGAGCAAAACTAGTAAATTAAAAAAGAGAAATCTGTATTATTTATGGTCTGACGTAATATTGAAACATTGAAGTTTCATTTATAATTGACTTACAAATTACCGTATTTTATAAAACCAGGTGTTGAATAGATATTTCAATCGATGAAATGAAAAACAATTATTTTAGCAAATCCTAAGCTGTTCACAATTGAAACACTTCAAATTTTCTCGAATATTCCCCATTACTCGAGCTGAAAGAGCTTTGAAAAATTGTCGCGTGACTTCGTTCATATTTTATGTTAAACCAAAAATCAATATCGAAATAAATATGCCATTTTTACGTGTGTTATTCATTCGGGAAAATTTATTTCTTTCCATAAAAGACAGATGGCATACATGTTTCAGGTAAATATGCCGTTGTTTCTATTTTTTATACAAACCACAGAATTGAAATAGGACACAGAATTCCATTCTTAAACAAAATGCGAAAAGTAATCTATTGACATAGAAACCGAATAGAAGTAAATATTTATGCACAAGAAAACTTTGAAGGAATAATGTGTTCATATCAAAATACACATAAGGAGGTGAACAAGGAGAATTCTTCAATAATTCAAAATTATCAAATAATCTGGTTATATGTATTCTGCGGACCGAAATGTGGATTCACAATGCAACAGTGAATTATAGAAAATATCCAGTCACCCCGATATATATACATCTGTTTCGATCTTATTAGATCTCTTCAATGCAGCTTACTTGACTTTAATGAATTAACATGTTCCTAATTGATTCAAAATACAAATGACTGCTGAACTACTATATGGATATCAACCAATAGCGCCCCACGCCAAAGATATTGCGAACTAACAATTGACTATTATAACAAAATCCTTTGGAAGATTGTTTGGTAATTTTTAAATTATTGGATATTTTTCGTTGTTGTGTATATGAAATTCACTATTGGCAGCTAGTTTATTTTTCATTAATTGATTATGAAATGCAGTCAATTCAATAGATTATATGCTTCAATAAATTAACTCTATTGATAAGCTGCATTACTCACTTGTTGTATCCATTCCATATGAACAGACTATTGGCTACAATATTAGCGGATAGCTGCATAGTTTGAAGTAGATGTACATTTTCAAGAACCACTCATAGCATCGACATTGATAGTACTTGGAGTATGTACTTACAGTATTAAGCCACCGTTCTTCGGTTAGTCTATGACTGTACATTTTCCGTGAAAAGAGTATCATCGGTTGTACGTGTAGTCCTCATTTGTATTGTAGGTACCTCTTAAATACACGATATTTTAAACACTCTTGACAACAAATTTCACTACCTTTTTAAATAGAATGCATAACGCATGTTTAGGGGTTCTACTTTTTCTCCAGATACTGAGTGAATTATGGTAAATTTCTTTATATATTTATGAATTCGACCTTCTAAGAATTTTTGAGGGATGTATTGAGCTGATAACTTTATGTTCGCATAATATATTACCTACAAGTCACTAACTAAAATCAATTGAGAGAGTTATTCTAGTGTTATGAACAATAGTTCTTGGTCATTTACTCTATGTAGTTCAGTAGATAGGCTAGGGGGCTTCTAGCGCACTTTTGCTCATTTTTACATGTATATTCCCATAAGGAAATCTAAGGTCCAAAGTAGCGAAAATGGTTCCCTTTTTGGTCATGCATACTGGGTCGGATTTTCCCGACCCGTTGCGAACGGGTCTAACAGGTCGTTCGCAGCGGGTCGTTCTCCGTCAGCGGGTGCGCCCACGGACCCGTTGTGAACGACCCGATGGACCCGCTGCGAACGACCCGTTCGCAACGGGTTGACCAAAAAGGAAACCATTTTCGCTACTTTGGACCTTAGATTTCCTTATGGGAATTTACATGTAAAAATGAGCAAAAGTGCGCTAGAAGCCCCCTAGCCTATCTACTTAGTTCATATAATCCTTCATTTTAAAAATTTATTTATGACTTTAAATTATTTGCAATAAATTACTGAAACATAGAACATTTCAATGAATCTATTAAAATTCAACTTGAAAAATTGCTACTTCTATCAAAATTTCAAGCAGTTACACGAAAACTATGAGTTTTCACATATTATCATCAAAATATGATCAATTTCCACAATCACTGAATGTTAGCTTGGTTTCCATACTAAGTTAAGTATTTTTACAATCGATATTCTTAAACTCACTTTCGCAGTTCGTCTGAATCGATAGTTTTTCTTTCATAGAACGCGGTCTACGTTCGGGTAGGTTACTTACACTCCACATGTTCGAACGCAGCCCTCTCCCCTCCAACGGCGGACTTATCACTCGAACGATGCCGTGACTACGCCACCGAAATTGTTGTTTCAGGTGAGGAAATGGGCGCGGATCACGAAATGATTCATGCAATATCGTGTCCGATGCGTTCACCAGATGTTTCCGTGTATCGTACTGACCCTTTTAAGTACATGTATTTTTACTGGGACCTTATAATCATGACGCTAAATTACCGTTTGTTCAATTGCTCTATCGCGAGTTCCCTGAATGGATTGAATGGTCATTACGGCATCATTAATTTGAGTGGAAATAGGTGTTTGCATGGTAAGTGCACGAAAAATATGACAAAATGAAACGTGACGAATGGAATTCAAGTTATCGGGTGATCAATCAAGTTGGCTCTTCTGGTAATTTTATATCTGCTGTTGATGTGTCGCTTTGAATGGCAATGGCGTGTCTTATGTATGGAATAGCTCAGGGATAAATGAAATGCATGTGTGTGGAATTTGAAAATATACAACAGATGAATAAGACGGGTGTTGTTGGTGTGGAATATTTAAGCTATGCTCATCTATAGATTGCATGCTCTCTGATATTCCTGAAAAAGTTATTCGTTTCAATTCACCCACCCACAATTATTGGTTTAACTGTCTCAAAATTATTTTATAAATGAAAAAAATTCTTCCCGCAGCGAGCAGGTTTTCATAACGTAACCAGTTTGCAGAATCTATTTACTCATTTGAGTTTTTTTGCCGAATCCAAAATGATTTTTCATCTATTTAGATTACCAAATTTCGATCCTATTGCTCCAAAATTGCACCTTCGTGTAAACAAGATTTATTTCCTCCCCCGGGGGTCGAGCAACTCCAAAACGTACTAAAATCGATTCCTTCCAAGGTACTATATGAAACCTTCCTTACAAACTTTCAACCCTATTGCTCCAAAATTGCGCCCGTTATCGTGTAAACAAGTTTTAAAAAATACAATAGTACTCACATACATACATATGAACATATGTATGTTCATATATATATATATATATATATATATATATATATATATATATATATATATATATATATATATATATATATATATATATATATATATATATATATATATATATATATATATATATATATATTTATATATATATATATATATATATATATATATATATATATATATATATAGAGAGAGAGAGAGAGAGAGAGAGAAATACGAAATTACATATACAATTTATCTTGGCCCCCAGGTCCAATGGATGCCAATAGAACCCATTTTATTAAGCAGGTTTTCGAAGTGACAACCTTCTGAAAAAAATTCCAACGGTTTTTTTGACCAAGATAGTGATAATTTAGCATAGAACAGGAACTAGGGCAACATATGATGAGAGTAAAAGTTTCCAAACTCTGTTGTGGTTGGAAAAAATGCTCAGCATTTTCCTGAAAATTGACCATAAAAGTAGGTTTGTGGACTCAATAAACCTATATATCGGTGCATGTGCTTAAGGATTGCCAAATTCCAGAAGCTAATGATTTTTGTAGATTTATCGAAAGCGAAAACTTTCACGCTAAAGCAAGAAGTTCAAAATTGAAAGTTGAAGGACATACAATAACAGCATCAGTTATAACCAAGCAATGAAACAATATTCCAGAAAACATTTATGAACTCAAGGAATCAGAGGTCATTCTACCAATCGAGGCAGATAAGTGAGTTTTTTAGCTTGAAGTTAAAAATTGGGAGGAAATATAACAACAGCTTCAGTTATAAGCAAAAAAATAAATAATATTTTTTAAAAAATGTATGAACTAAAGGAATTAGAATTCATTCTACCCAAACTTTCTAAATCATAGATTATTTCAGTTTCAGGAGGTATAGCAAGCAAACAGCTACTTGAAGGAGAACAAAAAAGTTGGGTGTAAATCATTGATTCATTGAAAATAATTATAAACCATTTATTGTATTTCATTCAAAGCACACACTAGCCTGATGCTACTAAAAATTATCACAGCTCCATCTGGACAATTTCTCAAAAAACAAAAGATCTTTAACTCTGAATGTTTTTTTTGCAAATTCACATTCATTAAAAAATGTTGTCCAACTAGTTTGAACATCAAATCAACTTATAAACATAGAAGAATATATTTATGGAACATTTCATCTACCATTTATGGAAATTGAAGTAAATTTTCCTAAGAAAATGTTGAAAACCGACTCATGTTAATTTTTATGAGACAGTAAGTATACCTTTTTAAAACATGAAAATTTTCTTTAGTGGAGTCTTGCTGAAGAGTTTTGATATGAATTATTCTCCAATAGGTTTCATGAATAAACATTGATAATAATTCTTCATCGGTATATTTTTCATACTAATCTAGTGCTGACGATATTTAAAACTTATCTTCAGTAATCACTCCTGGATATAATCCATGTAAAATTGCAAAAATAAGGAACTATGTACATAACAGTTATTATCTACTCACCTGTTATTACTAAATACTTGCTAGCACGTTACAGAGACGCAAATATTTTTTACACAACATGAATAACAAAATAATTCATTATACATATTTGAATACAAATGGAGTAATATATGAATAATAAATGAGATCAATCGATTTAAACAGTAGTCTCAGAGGGCTATAAGTTTTATGTAAACAATGACGACAATCATCAGCATACCAAAAAAATACAATATATAGAAGCGTAAATGCTATGAATTTAGAATGAAAATTTTTGTTGTATAGCAGTAAATAGCAGATAAATTGTAACTATATAATGGGTTTTCTCGCGCCCGTATGCATAATATAGGTAGTTCTTTTCAAAACTTCATGTACTTATCGTGTAATCTACACAATATTAGAGTATTCCTTTGTGAAGCGTCTTTCTCGTTATTATACGCTCCTTATTCAAATTGGTGTTAATGTAGAAGAAAATGACTTGTGTTGCTAAAATTAAATCTGCATGAAAGCTTGGAAATAAATATTGAATTAAAGTAATAACGAACATCTAGTATGTACATCAGTTTTCACTCGTTTGAGAGAAATGCACTGATAATACGCAAATTCTGAGTGTATAATTGATTAGGGCTGGTTGTCAGAGGCTCAGGTTGTCATAATGCAAAAAATAACCAAAATGACACTCAAAGATTGTGTCGATTACACTATACATGAAGATAGTGTAATCTACACAATATTTGGGTATACTTTTGTGAAGTGTCTCTACTTAAACTGCATAGTTTCATACTTTACATAAAGTGAACAAGGAAAGATGGATTGTGAATAAAAATGTAGCGTCGCGGAATACAAATAAACAGCTCTCTTGGAAAGTTCTTTGATAATTTTCAAATCATAAATACTACATTTATTATATACTTTACATCCGTTTTCATTTGTTTTGGTGCGATTAGTGTAAATACACTGATCATAGGCTAATTCTGAGTGTAATATTGATTAGGGCTAGTTGTCACATTCTCAAGTTGTCATAACGCAAATAAAAACTGAAATGACACTTCAAAAAAGAATACTCGAATATTGTGTCGATTTCACTATACATGACGAATCTACACAATATTTGAGTATTCTTTGTGAAGCCCATAATAATGAAAGAGACACTTCACAAAGAATACACGAATATTGTGTAGATTACACTATCGTCATGTATAGTGCAATCGACACAATATTTGAGTATTCTTTTGTGAAGTGTCTCTTTCATAATTATGAGCGTCTTATTGAAGGTTAATGTAGAATGAAATAACTATAGTTGTGTTGCTAAAACTAAATCTGCATAGAAATTTAGAATTGAATACTGAAAGTAAAAACAAACAAACAAGAAAAATATACTTGCTGACCATAGTCAAGTTTCATACATTACATAAAATGAACAAAGGGAAGATGGATTGTGAATACAGATTTCGATTCGCGGAATACAAATAAACAGCTACCTTGGAAATTTTTTCGATAATTTTCAAATTATTAAAAATTTTTATGTAATAATAAACATTTAGTATATATTGCAGATCCGTTTCCATTTGTTTTGGTGCCACTAGTGTAAATACACTGTTAATAGGCTAATTCTGAGTGTAATATTGATTTGGGCTTGTCGCATTCTCAAGTTGTCATAGCGAAAATAATAACTGAAAGAACACTTTACAAAAGAATACCCAAATATTGTGTCGACTTTACTATACATGAAGATAGTGTAGTCTACATAATAATTTAGTATTCTTTTGTGAAGTGTCTCTTTCATTATTATGCGCTTTTTATTGAAGGTTTATGTAGATCAAAATAATTACAGTTGTGTTGTTAAAAATATGTGCTGCATAGCAAAAAAAGGATGAATATTGAATCAAAGTAATATCAAACAATCAACTCATGAGAAAAAACCTTGTAGACCATAAAGATTTAATGTGAATGCAGATTCTGTTTCGCAGAATACAAATAAACAGTTCCCTTGGCAATTTGTTCGATAATTTTCAAATTGATGAAGAATTGTCATGAAATAATAAACATTTGGTATATACTGTAGATCCCTTTCCATTTGGTTTGGTGCCACTAGTGTAAATACACTGATCATAGGCTTATTCTGAGTGTAATCTTGATTAGGGTTAGTTGTTACTCCCATGGAAAGTTTTTTGATAATTTCAAAATTATTGAAGAATTGTGATGTAGAAACCAACATCAAGTATTAACTGTAGATCAGTTTTGATTGGTTCTGGTGGCACTAGTGTAAATACTGTGATCATAGGCTAATTCTGAGTGTAATATTGATTAGGGCTAGTTGTCAAAAGGTCAAGTTGTCACGACGCTAATTTTGGTTAGTAAAAGAATATTATATGCTGGCGACATCTACTCAACTCTCCTCAATTTCTCTGAAAAGCTTTCCATACATTTTCTGGAGCACGAAATTTGTTCGATAATTTTCAAATCATTGAAGCATTGTAATGTAATAATAAACATTCTGTATATACTGCAGATCCGTTTCCATTTGTTTTGGTGCCACTAGTATAAATAAACTGATCATGGGCTTATTCTAAGTGTAATCTTGATAAGGCTTAGTTGTCATTCCCTTGGAAAGTTTTTTGATAATTTTCAAATTATTGAAGAATTGTGATGTTAAAACCTACATTTAGTATTTACTGTAAATCAGTTTTCATTGGTTCTAGTGGCACTAGTGTAAATATTGTGATCATTGGCTAATTTTGAGTTCAATATTGAGTAGGGCTAATTGTTAAAAGGTCACGTTGTCATAACGCAAATTTTCAGTAAAAGAATATTATATGCTGGCGACATGTACTCAACTCTCCTCCATTTCTCTGAAAAGCTCTCCATACATTTTCTGGAGCACGAGTTTGAATATAAGCACTAAGTGTTATTAACCACTGTGTCAGTGTTAAAGTAACTTTGAGTGAATTATTTATAATTGAATTTCAAACATATTGCACTAATTTTGAATGACTGAAAATAGCTTCTCATTTGATCTAAGAAATTCCGGAACTAATATTTTCTGCCGAATAAATCTAACGGCAAAAAACATGAATAAATGCTATACCAAATCTCCGAGAGATGTCTCGATAAGCTAATCTAGCTAAAATAGTAAAATTGAATAAATTACTTAAAACCAACGGTCCAACGAAATATATAGAATTATTGAAATCAACCGAGTTGACATTAAAGTATATGTTCGATAGAAAACGATCGCCTTCGTAGGAAATGGTAGAAAAGAAAATTCAACCCATTAAGATTTTATCGAAAAATTCGAATGGAAATGGAATTCGTTAATCGAAGAACTTTGTTATATTCGGCTCACGCGTAACTCGAAAGTTTCCTCGAGAAAAGCCCTAGTTTTCCAACAAAGGTAGTCATGATGGATCTGAACACAGAAATACATGTCTCCACAATATGTCACGTTTTCAGCTTGATGATCAATCTTGGAGCAAACTTACTTCAAATTATAATAACACTTTTTATTTTTTAATCTTAGATCTCGAAATGTGCAATTTTATTGGGAGTAATTTCGTGAATGCGACGAAACTGTGTAATTTTTTGTAGCGAAAAGCGTGTACAGTTCATTCTTTCCTGAACAATATTTGACTATGTCACCATTTCACAACGATATTAGTGATATCTGAAATATTAATTTCATTATAACCATTATGCATTAAGTATTGATTGATGAAGAACTTCAGTCGATTGATATTTTCCTTTTCAATAATTATAAGAATAAATTCAGCTGTTCCAGTTCAGCGGAAATCAAATGGTATCATGTTTATAGCCATAAAAGGCTGAAAATGGCTCTACCTAGTACATACTCGTCCTATCACAGAAGACAAGCAGCATCAGCAGTACTTGGATCGGCAACCTCTGGGGAACACTTCATACTGTTTTTCAAGCTTCCTTTTATTGTTATTTCAAACGAGAACCGATGTGTATACCTAATTTTAATATTTTCATGCAACGAGAGTAGGACCCCCTCAATTTTTGTAGTGTAACTTCTTTGCGCGCATGAGGGTAAAATTCTTACGGTTGAAACAGATGTGGGACGTTTTTGTCCAAGAAGAGCGAGAGAGCGATCGAGAGAGAGAAAGAGTGAGAAAGGGCGAACGTAGCACGAAGCACGTAGCCATAGAGCGAGAGGAGGGAGAGATCTAGAAAAAATACACGCTATTTGTTCATGTATTCATTTGGTAGTTGAACATTGGAAATTTATATGGCCATTCTGTCGCATAACGTCTTGTGCTTCAGTATACGCAGATCTTTCTCATTTATTCACATTATCATTACTATGTATACAGTGAGTTAAAGTTATAGATAAACATTATGTGATGAATTTGTAAATCATCCTATACTAAGCAGTTGTTCAGATTAAGAAATACATTTGTAATCTTCTCGTTTACAATTTTTTATGTTAATTCGTTCGAAGTTTGGGAAATTTTAATATTTACAAATAACATGTCTCTCTTTAATTTGGCATCGTTATTTGAGAATTCCATATGCTATTTTTTATAAAATAAAAATACTTGAATTTTCTTTTCAAAATTTGAATTCAGAAGGAAAGAGAGAGATTTAAAAATTTCCCATAGAAGTTTCAATCCTGAAATGTGTACGCAAGCACTCTTTTTCATATATATTGAATAAAGCATCTTTATTTTTTCATATATTTCAGGAGCAGTATATATATATATATATATATATATATATATATATATATATATATATATATATATATATATATATATATATATATATATATATATATATATATATATATATATATATATATTCAATTCCAACTTCAAATAACTCACTTTGTAGATGACAACGTGTATATTTTCATTTATTGATAATTTCATGAGGAAGATCTACTACAGGTCGCTAATTGCTTTATGTATATAAAATGCCTGGTTAATGATGCTGTAGATTGTTGATTGAATAGGTAAATAAAAAATTAACATAAGCTGAAATCTCATGCGATAAGTTGATATTTAACATATTTCTTTGATAAAGAAAGTTAGCTTACAAACGATAGCGCATATGCTAGCAAAATATTCAAGTAGTCGTTAGAACTACTTCCATTTATATTCTGAGCAATTAAATTTCCTACAAATGTTGGTGATAATAATGTTGTCACGATAAAAAGCGATATGAAAATGAACTGAGTGAATTAACGTTTAGGTTATATAAAAGGATATTTAATAATTAAGGTTAGATGAAAATGAATTTATTCCAGTATATATTATGTCAGTCGTTTTGCAAGGGTAGTTATATATATATATATATATATATATATATATATATATATATATATATATATATATATATATATATATATCGACAAAATTGCAGTGACAGGTGAACCCAATAGACTTAGAGCCAGCGTTCTGCAGACTAACGGTATAGTAGCAAAGTCCTTATTAATGCTAGGTAAACTATTTCACCTGCCGAAGGTGAAATGGGGATTCACTATTCCCATCAAGGGTTCCTTTGGGCGTGTCCAGAAGTCGAAAGACATCAAAATTGACTCTGCAAACGTGGTCGCAGCATGTCTGCCGTTTTGATATCTCAAAATATATAATTTCTTCATGTAAAAACTTAATAGCAGACACTTCTTTCGGTTCCTACTATAATTTATAGCATTTCAAAGCCGCGAAAATTTTGACAACGAGCACGACAGATAAAGTATTATGTGGTCTGCCTGGATGTCAGAACCGACTTTTGTCTACTTTTTTAAATATGTTTATGTAATAATAATATAAATGACATATATAATTTTCAGCTTCGCTGAAATAACGTTGTCAATATTTTTGCAGCTTTGAAATTCTATAATTTATAGTTGGAACCGGAAGAAGTCTCTGCGATTAAGTTTTTACATGAAAAAAATTATATAGTTTAAGATATCAAAACGGCAGACATGCTGCGATCACGTTTTCGGAGTCAATTTTGATGTCTTTCGACTTCTGGACAACCCAAAAGGAACCCTTGATGGGAATAGAGAATTCTCACTTCATCTACGGCAGGTGAAATAGTATACCTAGCATTAATAAGGACTTTGCTACTATACCGTAAGTCTGTGGAACGCTGGCTCTTAGACTACAAGGGAATTGCAAATATTTGCTGCTTAAATTTGGTGTTTAGTGTAAACCGAATAGTAGTTAGAAAATTGTCTTTGGAAATAGAACTGAATATACTGATAATTTCTCACTTTTCGTCTATTCCTTTTAAAACAAGTTTCACAGGAATATTGGTAAAAAGGGATACAACATTCAATGATATCAATACAAAATTTTCTGGAACGACTGTACTTATTATCTTTGATGTTATAACTACCCAAATATTCGTTTTTCAATATATCTGCTAAAATCTTTGAAATTTTGATGTGGCAGAATTCATGTTACTTTCAATTGGATGAAGGTGTAGATCCGGTCTGTGTACTTTAGTTGAACAGTGTAATTCTGTGAAAGCGGAATTATCCATTAGAAGTTTTTCCGCAAGGGTTACGCTGATTTCAATATTTGAGTTTAAAACTTTGAGGAGAACATTATATTTGCTTTGTGTTCCAAGAGTAGGATCCTTGTTTAATTCAACATAGAAAGTTGTATCTCCCAACATAACCTCACTTCAAATCAAATATTTATTTTCTATTGAAACTGTTCATCCTCTCTTGTCAGTATGCAATATTCACAATTCAGAGTTGCTATTTAAAAAATGTTTGTTTTTTGAAGATATTATTACTTTACATGCTTGGACTATATTAGTTACTTTAGCGGTTAATACTTCTTTACATTCTACTGGATTATTTACAATGTTTCCAACACCATCCATAACAATATTCACCTCAACATCATTTTTATTAATAAATTCGATGGACGATGAATCAACTATGTGGTATGTAGTTCATATTTATATGAAACATAAATAATAAGTAAAAATACTTAAATTTCGAAAAAAGAGAAACATTTCATCAATATTCAATTATATGGATCATGCTGCAATAGTAATAATAGAAATGAACAAAAGTTTGTGAGCATCCCTTATAAGCAAATGCTCTCTTCGAAGATCATTCAATTCTCCTTAAATAATAATTTGAGTACTGCTTTTTCGAGTCAGCAGATTGGATAAAATGATTTTAAATATCAAAATATCACATTTAATGGTAATTGTGGAATTACTTGATTCGAATGTGAATTTAATATCGACAAAATTGGAGTGACAGGTGAACCCAAGAGACTTACAAATATTTGCTGATGAAATTTGGTGTTTAGTGTAAACCGAAGAGTAGTTATTGAATTGTCTTTAGAAATGAAAGTGCATATACTGATAATTTCTCACTTTTCGTCTATGCCTTTTAGAACTAGTTTCACAGGAATTTAGTCAAAAGCGATACGGCATCCAATGATATCAATACATAAGTTTCTATTCACTTATTATCGTTGATGCTATAACTATCCAAATACTCGTTTTTCATTATATCTGCTAAAATCTTCGAAATTTTGATGTGGCGGATTTCATGTAACTTTCAATTGGATGAAGGTGTAGATCCGGTTTGTGTACTTTAGGTGAACTGTGTAATTCTGTGAAAGCGGAATTATCCATTAGAAGTTTTTCGGCAAGGGTTACGCTGATTTCAATATTTGAGTTTAAAACTTTGAGAACATTATATTTGCTTTGAATTCCAAGAGTAGGATCCTTGTTTAATTCAACATAGAAAATTGTATCTCCCAACATAACCTCACTTCAAATAAAATATTTATTTTCTATTGAAACTGTTCATCCTCTCTTGTCCGTATGCAATATTCACAATTCGGAGTTGCTATTTAAAAAATGTTTGTTTTTTAAAGATATTATTACTTTACATGCTTGGACTATATTAGTTACTTTAGCGGTTAATACTTCTTTACATTCTACTGGATTATTTACAATGTTTCCAACACTATCCATAATCCATCGTCGATGGACGATGAATCAACTATGTGGTATGTAGTTCATATTTATATGAAAGATAAATAATAAGTAAAAATACTTCAATTTCGAAAAAAGAGAAACATTTCATCAATATTCAATTATATGGATCATACTGCAATAGAATAATAGAAATGAAGTTTGTGAGCATCCCTTGTAAGCACATCCCCTTTTCGAAGATCATTCAATTCTTCCTAAATAATAATTTGAATACTGCTTTTTCGAGTCAGCAGATTGGATAAAATCATTTTAAATAATAAAATGTTAAAAGTCAATCCAATGAAGAAGACAGGAATTTATAGAATGGACTGTGAAGAATGTAAGTCGTCATATATAGGCCAGATCGGAAGATGTTTTGAAACTAGGCTAAAAGAACATCCAAATAACAGACAGTCAGTATTTAGGGTACATCTAGAGTCGAAAGGACATAACATCTCATCCTCTTTTGAACTAAAAATTCTTCATTACTGTGAAAAAGGTATGAAAATGAACTTCCTGGAAGCCATGGAAATAAACAAACTTCAAAAATCCCATAATTTCATTATTCTCAATGACCAGTTGGACCTAAACTACTCCCCACTGTTAAATCTTTGACAATTTTGAAAACCCATCGATTCTGGTTTACCACCCCCAGGTACCGAACCGAAATACGAATATTCTCAAGTGATGTCTTTGTAACATGTAATCAGTCTTGATAATGCTGTAAGAGGCTGAACTAGTCGAATAAAAGTTTTTTCAGTTTGTGGTTTTTAGACGAGTATTTTTACTTATTATTTATTTTTCATTTTTATTGTTCTTTGTATAGAATTTAGTTCCTAGGAATGAAATTCTAATGTCCTTAGAGTAGTCCATTATTGATATAGTTTTAAACCAATAACTATTGTTATTGAATAACTTATTGACGTAATTATTGAAATTAATTTCTTGATAATTATGAATACTTTTGTGTCTCACTCTGTAAAACATTTCATTATAACCATATTTCCATGCGCTCTTAATTTTTTTCAAAATATTAGTAGGAATGATATTGCTTATTTGTTATTCCAAACTATTAACTCAATTATTTTTCGTTGAAATTATCTCAGAATTAACATGAATTTTTAAAGATAATACGAAGCCTACTCAATTTTTTCACCTTTTTTTCATAAAATATTATCATCTGTAGAAACTAACGAACTTTGAATATTCATAGTACCATTCTGTTTAGGACTATTTCTTGATCTTCTGCTCCTCAACATATATTTTTTTGTGTTCTATTTTGCTATTTTCATATTTCAATTGGCCTGTGGTTGCAATAACAGTGCTGTTTTCGAACCAAATAATTTGGCTGATTTGTGGATAGAAACCCATCATTGGCAATATATATTGTGTGGTTATCGACTGTTGTATAAAAATTAAAAGAACGAAATTTATCATGTAAGAGATCAGTAGACTGAACAAAATTCCGAAAAGGTCGAATGGATTAGCTAGTAGAATTCTGTTTCATGTAAAGTTCTTTCGAAAACGATGCGCTAGAGGGGAACTAGAGATTTTTGTTAAGATCATGTTATTTGGTTCGCAACATTCAAGGTTTAACACTCAATTCATGCCATTTTATTCTTCTTCTTCTTCTTCTTCTTCTTCTCATTTTAAGACAATGTCTTGTTTTTTCAAAGCTGTAGCCTAAGTTGTGACTCCGATGTCCAGCTTTCGTACCATCGTTTGGGGGGTCTTCCTGGCGGTCTACGGTTGGTTGGTTTCTCCTCTTTTGCAATTTTGGGTAGTCGATTATCATCCATTCTGTCGACGTGGTCTCTCCATGCTCGTCTTCTGATTCTAGACCATCTTACAATATCTGGAATGTCGCACTGGGTTCTTATATCACTGCTTCTCACTCTGTCTCTAAGCGTTTTGGCCGTGATTGATCTTAGCGTCTTCATTTCAGTTGTTCTTAGCTGTTGTTTAGTAGCGGCTGTTCCTGCTCCTGTTTCTATGGCGTAGGTCATGATAGGTCGTACACACGTCTTGTAGATTCGCGTTTTGCCTTCAATACTCATGTGTTTGTTTCTCCATATTACGTCCCGTAGGTATCCTGATACCCTAGCTGCCGCTATTGTTTGTGTTCGGACTTCTTCTTTAAGGTTTCTGTTACTTGTGATATTAACGCCTAGGTATTTGAATGACATGATCTGTTCTACACTTTTATTGTAGATCGCTAACTTACACCTTCTCGGTTCTCTTGATACTGTCAGACACTTCGTTTTTTGGACAGAGATCACCATGTTCAATTCCTTTGCTACTCTTTCGAACCTATAAAGTAGTTTCTGCAGATTGTCCTCATCTTCCGATATTATCACCGCATCGTCAGCATAGCAAATTATTTTAAATTCTTTCTTGCCTAGTTTATATCCTTTCCCTGCAGACTTTACTTCCATGATGATCTTATCCATTAAGAGATTAAAGAGTATTGGGCTAAGACTATCCCCTTGCCTGAGTCCTGTTGAGACTGGTATCTTGTTGGAAAGCTTATTGTTTGCTTTTATAAAGGTGCTATTTCCGATGTTCATTTCCTTAATCATATCAATTGTTTTGGGGTTCAAGTTCCTCTCCTTTAATAATTTCAGGACATCGCAGAGCCTAACCTTATCAAAGGCTTGCTTGAGATCAATAAAGCACATAAAGGCAGTTTTGTTATACTCAATGGCTTTTTCCACTATTTGTCTTAAAATGAATATTGCATCTATGGTGGATCTGTTTTGTCGAAACCCCTGTTGTTCTTTACTGATGCCAGTCTGTATGATTTCTTCTGCTAGGATTTTTGTGAATACCTTTGAAGGTGCGCTTAACAGACTGATACCTCTGATACCCCTTTTGTGGATCCATTTTTTCTCCTTTTTTGAATATTGGGATTGTAATGCTTTGTTTCCACTGGTCTGGCACCTTTGTGCTATTGTATATTTTATTAAATAAAATTTTTTTTTATTCATTTGTGTTAAATCAAGTGAGCAGAAGAATCAACAGTCTGATGGAAACATATGACTGAAGCTTGAACCATTAGTCACTTTTCTCAGATTACTAATAATTGGAGGGTTCAGAAGCCATTCAGTGTAAGTCAAATTTTTTTTGAAATGACTTACGTATTGTAGCCTGTTCCTTATTCCTCAATTTTTCTACTGACAATACAAATAAGTCATAATTTCAATCATCTAACCACAGATGTCAGCATCTATACTGCCCTCGAAACAAATGAATGAGTTTGTTCGGGTGCCTATCAGTGTAAGTCAATCTGTCATAATTTAAGTTAGTTAATGACTTACACTGATTGCCTTCTGAACTCTTCAATTATAGATGAATTTTCACGTGCATGTCACGTTTAGATCGGGACACTATATTGGAGGGTTCCTCAAGCTAAATTAGGGATAAATAAAATATAATAAACTGTCAATACCATATTCAATTAGTTAATCAGCTCAAACATCCTTGAGGCTTGTTAAGACATATTAATTGGTGAATATTATTGAGATTAATATATCTTACCTACATTACATAAAGTGAACAAGGAAAATTCTTTAATAATTTTAAAAATTATCAAACAACTTTCCAAGGAAGCTGGTTATACGTATTCAGCAACGCAAAATCTGCATTCACAATCTAACGGTGAATTATAGAAATTGTCAAGTCACCCCGACTCAAAATCTGCATACAGCTGTTTCGATCTTATTAGATCTCATCAGTGCAGCTTATTTGACTCGGAGTGAATTAACTAATTTCTAATTGTTCCCCAATACAAATCGTGGTCAGTAACATTGGCTGGATAACAATCCAGAGCGCCATCCCACTAAAGATATTGGGAAACAACAATTCACCGCTTAGACTGAAAATGCAGAAATTCGTCGCTTAAACACGTACCTCCTGATATGAAGATAGGTGGTGGGATGGCGCTCTGGATTGTTATCCAGACAGTGTTACTGACCACGATTTGTATTGGGGAACAATTAGAAATTTGTTAATTCACTCCGAGTCAAATAAGCTGCACTGATGAGATCTAATAAGATCGAAACAGATGTATGCAGATTTTGAGTTGGGGTGACTTGACAATTTCTATAATTCACCGTTCGATTGTGAATGCAGATTTTGCGTTGCTGAATACGTATAACCACCATGGTCGACTAGTATGTTTTTCATGATTTGATTGTTATATCTTACCTAACCATTTTGAACGGGAGCAAATCTTCGTACTATATAGCTGGTAATGGACTTAGAGGATCATGGTCAGAATGCGAATGAATCGGTTTTAAAATTTTATCGATATTTATACTTTTGGCGTACGTGACTATTGAACTGAAGAGAATGCTGACTTGCTTCCAAAACGGATGTCAAACAGACAAGTTTTCCGGAAGAGTTGAATTTATTTCGCGAGTTATTCCATACGATTTTATAGAAGAATATGTTTATAAACTAGTTATTCACTTATTATCTATACATTGACTTTTCAGTTTCCAATCGCCCCCACTCATCCATGAATTTGAGTAAAACTAACAATTTCCACTAATCAAGTTGATTAGTATAAATTGTATCTTACCTAACCATTTTGGACGGGAGCAAATCTTCGTAGTATATAGCTAGTAATGGACTTAGAGAATCATGATCAGCATCCGAATGAATCGATTTTGAAAAGAAAAAAAAAACACACGTGTTTGATGCCTCCCTGAAGTATGTGTCAGGGCAACAACACCGAGATCTAAGGACTCGAGGCTACCGAATGACGTCACAACAGGCAGGCAGACCCGAAGTGACATCGTTGTGCGTTGGATAACGCGAACCGCAAAAGCAATAGGTTTTTTGAAATGTTTGAAGGGATTTCGGTTTAAAGAGGGCACCAGTCGTCAACTGAGCCCTTCTTTGTACCCCATTCGATTTTATTATGGAAAAACGAAATTTCAAAGCAAATATCATTACTACCAAAACTTATGTAATCAAAGTGTTCAATTTGCGAATTTACATGACGCCAATCGGTCGTTAATTTTCCACAGTAATTTTTAACGAGTGTATTTACTGTACAGGTAATCACAATTTTTGCAATCTCATGAATTGTATGAACATTACTTTTACTATCATTATGTAGATGACCGTTTTGTGAAAGAAATTTCAAAATATATTGAGTAAGAAATGCCCGTTCATTATGAACTGATAAAAAAGTTTCCTCGAAATCATCTAAAATTTTGTTAAATATTATATATACATATAAAACTATTTGTACGATAACGTCTAAAGGTGAATTATTTTGGAAACTGTCCTCAACATCTAACATATTCAACGCCAATGAATCAATATCATCGCTTTTCTCAGGAGCAAGTTTTTCAGCGTTTTTGTCGATATTATACAACAAATCTTTGACTTCACTTATATTATGGGAAGTAAAGTCTTCGAATCAGGTTTAAGGTCGTTTCGCAGTATTTGTATTTCGCATTCATATAAAAATGTTTCGACTTTTAAATCGGAGCTTATTATTACAGAGTACGCCATTACAGGCCCGGGAGAATATTTCAATCTGAATAATGTTATAGTATCATTTATTTTGAACCAGCCTTTAGGCAGTTAAAATGAGTTTAAAACATTAAGAAACTGTTCAAAATCATTATATGAAGATCTTTTTTCACAAGCTTCAAATTCGATCTTACTATTTCTAATTGCATTCGCAAAACTTTTATTTTCTAATTCGCGTAGTTTTTCATCACGACTAAGGCGAAATTTATTTGTTTTTAATAAATAAGAAGGATAAGTTGGGAGTTTGGTGGGCACAGCATGGTGTTTAAGTCTAGGAATTTTTAAACTAACAGTTACATACTCGCCGGTTTTGGAATGCGTTGCAGTAGAACAAGTGATAATATTTTCCTTGGCAAAATGTAATTCACAGACCCTAGAAAACTTCGATGGAGAAAAATTATCCCGGTGAATAGCTGCCACCCATTTAGCATTTAGCCACTTCATCCGTTGGAAAACGGAAAAGGTGTACTTTTCGTACATTTTTATAGTTACCGCGGCATCCCGGTACACAGCAACTATATGGCATTTCAAATATTTCGTTTCGGTGACACACCACTACCACTACACAAAAATAGCACACCAATAATTAATCCTGTTACAACAAATCACAAAAAAACAAGGGAGAAACACCCACGTTGCTCTTTTGAGGAAGTAAACAAACACTGAAAAAGTAGGGTTAAGCGATGAAGCTGAATTCGCTTATACCTCGCTGTGCTTACGTCATGCCACTCTGACGTCAGAGTCCTCAGTCCTTATATTCTCGGTGTTGTTGGTCAGGGAGGCGGACAGCTTGAGTTTGGATTAATTCCTACAGCCGAATCAGAGGATACACTTGTATGTACAAGTGCATTAAGGATAGGTGAGACCGGATTTTTATGGAACATAGGATGTGTGGGTAGGGTTCAGAGGATTAATACTGACCTAGCATTCGCCTTATAAGTTTGCAAGCAGTGACTTACATTACCATGAGAAAACCATTGAAAAAAACTCACCGGGGTTTGAACCCGAGACCTCCTAGAATACTATCTAGCGTACCTAAGTACTCGACTAACTAGCTTGGTAAAATCGATTTTGAAATTTTCTCGATATTCATACTTTTGGCGTACGTGACTACTGAACTGGAGAGAATGCTGACTTGCTTCCAAAACGGATGTGAAACAGACGAGTTTTCCGCAATAGTTTCAAAACTAGTTATTCACTTATTCAAATCATGAAAAACATACTTGTCGACCATGATCAATTTCATACATTACACAAAGTGAACAAGGAAAATCCTTTGGTAATTTTGAAAATTATCAAACAACTTTCCAAGGGAGCTACCACGATTTGTATTGGGGAACAATTAGAAATTTGTTAATTCACGCCAAGTCAAATAAGCTACTCGGATGAGATCTAATAAGAAACAGCTGTATGCAGATTTTGAGTTGGGGTGACTTGACAATTTCTATAATTCACCGTTCTATTGTGAATGCAGATTTTGCGTTGCGGAATGCGTAAAACCAGCTTCCTTGGAAAGTTGTTTGATAATTTTTTTAATTCTTGAAGAATTTTCCTTGTTGTCTTCATGTGATGTATTCACTTATTTGCTATACATTGACTTTTCAGTTTCCACTTGCTCCCATTCATCCATGAATTTGAGGAAAACAGAATTTCCACTAATCAACTTGCTCCAAAAAAGAAAGATTGATGTATGGAAACTCTTAATTATGTCATCACCAGCTGACCAACCACTTCATTCGTTTACGAATCTCTACACAATCAATCTTCCAATTAGATTCGTGGAACTTGTTGAATTCGTCCACCTATTTCTATTTTGACTATTTCACGCAATTTTCACAAGCAAGTTTTGTAATCGGGAGAGATGCTGACAACGTTTCCATTGAATTCGTGTTGATATCGAAGAACCTTGAAAGTTTGTTGGGATATGAATAATTTATGTACCTATTCCAAGTTATAAAGCCGATTTTCGTTGGAATCTCGTGACGAAGTTATGGCGA
Organism: Cynegetis impunctata; assembly: GCA_030704885.1. NCBI lineage: Eukaryota > Metazoa > Arthropoda > Insecta > Coleoptera > Coccinellidae > Cynegetis > Cynegetis impunctata. The sequence continues at coordinate 62,319 of JARQZK010003714.1, forward strand.
TAAAACAGATATTAACGTGTTAGTTCGATTTGGGACAGCTTAAAAAATATTGTGAAGTTTTAATTCCATATAACTATTCGAAAAGTTATTAGTTGAAGTTAATAGACTCCGTACTCTCGATCGAAAGTCTGTATCGAAACTCAGCAGTGAGGTGCGAGAGTGGTTTTAAATCTATTTTAGAACTCCTAGACCACGAGTTTTGAGGTTTTTATGAACTCTAATATAGAGGGTGTTCCTTAAGGACATGCTTATATTTAAGGGGTAATTCCTTGACTCATTTTAAGTAAAAAACTTCCTATGAACGTATGTCCTAAAAGTCTTAGCTTTTGAAATACAGGGTGATGAAATTATGAAAAAAAAATCATTTTTTCAATAACAACTTAGTTTCAAAAATTTTCATTTTCTCTTCCAGTGGCGTTCTTATGGGATTTGAATTGAATATTTTTGGAGCTGCTTTCTCTTGAAATGAAAATAAATTTTGAAATCCCCATTTATTTTTGAGCAAATTTAATCTCATGGGTTTTGTTTGTCCGACGCATTGTTTTCGCTTGAAAAAATGAGAATCGTTTCACTTCAGGATCAATTCCTCAAATATCTGATGCAATGTGGAAATGTTTGTGCGTCGACTGAAAGCGAATTAACAGATCAGATTTTTTCCAAATGTACAAAAAATGTACCAAATCTCATAAAGTTGTCTACAGTATTATCTCAGTTATTACTAAAAAAAATGTTTTTTTTTTTCGAAATCGTATCAGCTGTATCTCAGAAGTTGAAACTTCTAGGACATACGTTCATGAGTAGTTTTTTTCTTGAAATGAATCGAAGAATCACCCCCTCAACTATCAGCATGTCTTCAAGGAAACCCCTGTATATATATATATATATATATATATGCATATATATATATATATATATATATATATATATATATATATATATATATATATATATATATATTTATATATATATATATATATTATGCAACCTACAGTTGAGCTCGCCCAATCGTGAAAAACTCTGAACATCTAACCAGAATGATAAAAGACATTCACCTCGAAGAAAATGACATTTTAGCAAGCCTAGACATAAAATCACTCTACCCAAGCATACCCGTTGAGGAAGCCCTAAATAAAATCTCAAGAAATGAGCGTTTTCCAGATTACGTCATCGGCCTCGCGACACTGTCTGAAAAACACTTATTTCATGTTCAACGACAAAATCTACAAACAAACAGATGGCGCACCTATGGGATCCTCGCTTTCACCAGTTATAGCAAACCTTTTTATGATATATTTCGAAAAAGAGGCTCTACAAAATGCTCCTCTGAAACGCAAATTTTGGAAACGCTATGTTGATGATATTTTCTTAATCTGGCCACACCCTCAGAAAGATTTAGAGAATTTTCTACAATACCTCAACAATATACACCAAAAAATTCAATTTACTCTAGAAATTGAACAAAATAGAAAACTGCCATTTCTGGACTTACTCCTCACAAGAAATCTGAACGGAACTTTGGGCTTCAGCGTATATCGCAAACCTACACACACTAACAGATACTTGAACGCACAATCCCACCACCACCCTTCACAAAAACAGTCAGTAGTGAATTCATTAATTTCCAGATCTTTTCGACTAACAGAACCAGAAACAAGAGAACAAGAAATTAAACAGATTACAACCGCTTTACGACAAAATGGATATACATACACTGACATCAGAAAGGCCATCAAAAAACAAGAAAATCCAACAAAAACATCAAAAAACAACGCCGAAGAATCCAGACAAAATGCAGTACTTCCATACGTAAAAGGAATTACAGATAAAATTGGAAGAGTCTTGAGAAAAAAATAACATAACACCAATATTCAAACCTCAGAAAACAATAGCCAATATACTCGGAAACCCGAAAGATAAAATCGGACTAGAAAACCACGGCGTCTACAGCATACCCTGTGCAGACTGCAGCCAAACATATATAGGACAGACGAACAGAAAAATATCAGCAAGAATCCAAGAACATAAAATTTGCGTCAGGAACAAACAAACCACATCAGCCCTATTTCAACATCATCAAGCAACAGGCCACAGAATCGACTTTGACCAATCAAAAGAAATAGCATCCATAGAAACCTACAGGGTCCGTACCATAAGAGAAGCCCTAGAAATAGAGAAATCAGGACATCTAAACAAACGAGACGATGCTCTGAATATTCCACTAACTTGGAAAACAATTTTAAAAAACACGATAACGCCTAAAACAACACAAGACGTAAGAACTAACATCGACGAAGAAAATCGAAGCGAAGAAGCGAGGGGGCGGAGCCTATGCAGCGAACCGGCTAATCAGGAAACAGGACCAGTCAATTCCAATAAAACCCGGACACAAGCAGAGGCTTAAATAAAGTTAAGAATATCAGTACATTGCCTGGGTAAAGGTTTTCTGTGGTTTCCCTTACCATCTAATGTCAGTTGAAATATATTGACCTTGGACCGAATGACACGTAATTAACAAAAAAGTCGGCCGCAGCCGCATTCCCCGATAGGAAAATTAGGATTTTTATTAATATTGTAAATGTTAGAGAATTAATTAAGTAAAGCCAGGGTTGAAGAAGGTTGCAAAACCTTATAACTTCCCACAATAAAATATGTAGCTAGATAACAAAAATGTACCCCATCCCC
>JARQZK010003714.1:70000-72500 GCA_030704885.1 Cynegetis impunctata
CAATCGTTCGATATTACGGTGGCATATTTTAACAGGGCACGTTCATTAGCAGGTTTTCACATTTGAAATCTGCTTATTAAAATGGGTGCGATTAGCAAAGTTGGACCTAGGACCAAGTTAGTTTTTCGTTTCATGAATTTTTATGATGGATGGCACCAAAAACTCAATTTCATATATATATATATATATATATATATATATATATATATATATATATATATATATATATATATATATATATATGTTCATATGTATGTATGTATAAGCTTAATGTATTTTGGTGTTGTTTACACTATAAAGAGCGCAATTTTGAAGCAATAGGGTTGAAAGTTAGTAAATAGGTAGTTTCGTATGATATCTTCGATGGGATTGTTTTTGGTCCGAATTGGTTGGGGGTTGACCCCCCTGGGGGGAAAATAATTCTTGTTTACTCGATTGAGGTCGCAATTTCGGAGCAATAGGGTTGAAAGATTGTAAGTAGGCTGTTCCGCATGATATCTTGAATGGGATTGTTTTTGGTTGGAATTGGTTGAGGGGTTAACCCCCTGGGGGTGAATTGAATCTTGTTCACACGACAGATGGCGCATTTTTGTAGCTATGGGGTTGTATCTAGGCAGTTTTGTATGATATCTTGAACGGGATTGGTATTGGTTCGAATTGGTAGGGTGGTTGACCTCCTGGTGGAAGAAATAAATCTTGTTTACATAATAGAGGTCGCAATTTTCGAGTGATTGGGTTAAACGTTTGTAGGTAGGTATTTTCGAAAGATATCTTGGATAGGATTGGTTTTGGTTCGAATTGGTAGGGGGGTCGACCCCCTGGAGGAAGAAATAAATCTTGTTTACATGATAAAGGGCGTAATTTTGAAGCAATAGGATTAAAAGTTTGTGAGTAGGTAGTTTCGCATGATATATTGGATAGGATTGGTTTTGGTAGGAATTGTTTGGGGAGTTGACCCCCCAGGAAAATGAATCTTGTGTACACGATAGAATGCGCAATTTTGTTACCATAGGGTAGAAACTTTGTAGGTAGGTAGTTTCGTACGATATCTTAGATGCTATTCATTTCTATATGAATTGTTTGGAGGGTTGACCCCCCGGAGGAAGAAATGAATCCTTTTTACACGATAAAGGGCGCCATTTTATACAAATAGGGTTGTAGTACGTAGTTTCGTATGATACGTTGGATGTGTTTGTGTTTGGTACGAATTTGTTGGGGGGTTGATCCCCCGGAGAAGGAAATTAATATTGTTTACACATAAGATGGGCGCATTTTTTGAATTTGAAAAAATCATAATTTAATGAATATATTTTTTAAACTGAATCCGTTATGAAAACCTGCTCTTCTAATGCAGCTCGCTGCGATAGAGTTTTGTTCATATAATTTCTTATATCAATTAGCGACTTTTTGATGGTGTTCCATACTGATAAACATTACTGTCGACTGTTATCCTGTGGAGTATGTCGAAAAACAAATAGATTTAACATTTTCGAAATTATAAAGGGAACATAGACAGACACTCGATACGACGCTTGGTGGTGAAGGGGTGCATCATATAATAAATATTTTCGCTCAAATTTTTACAGTAGCCACTATCGCTCGCGAATGGCTCATACTATAGATAGTGACCTCATCACTCGACTTATTTTTTTAAAAGAAATGTTTCGCAAAATACGTCTCGTGACTCGGTAGAATAATGAATTATTTTCGATGCTCTTGTGATAGTATAACTGGTACGATAGGTACGATGTAGGATATCGTGAACTCTGAACTAATTCAAAATTAAGACGAGCTGCGCCAATGAATTGCAGAAGCCGCTGAATACATCAACTTAAGAAGATACGCCCGTCTTATTACGCGATCATTTTTAAAGAAATGTAGAGCTTGCATTGCAGCTGAAGGTAAACAGTTCCAACATTTAATATAAACTTGGTAAATCTGATTTAATGAAAATTATAACTAAAGAAATCCAACAACTGAATTTTATTTCAAAGGCACCTAAAACTAACAAATAACTTTTTTTCCTCAGCTAGAAGTACCAATTAGTAAGAGGCATACGATTTTGGAATCCAGACTGAACGCCATCTTTTAAAGTTACTTGCCAAAATAGTGTAGTACATTTTTTTAAAACTGCACGCGGTTATAGTTGGGTGATGTAATAATTTTGAATTCAATGTTCAGCAAAAATCTAACATTTTATTTAAAACTGAGGTAGTTATGTTTCAACTTTTAACTGTAACTTACAGAAGGGTTATTAATAGTAACGTCACAGAAAACAAACTGACGAAAAGTTAATATTTGTAGTCACAGGACTTGAAAGATCATCACAAGGTGTCACTTTTTGAGATTTATTTTTGAATCCATAAAATTTGAAAAGTACATGACCAAGATTTTTTTAAATATTTTTCTAGTAACTGTCACTACCTGGCTTATTGCCAGTTTTCGGCTTGACGTTGATTTATGGGACACCCTATATATATATATATATATATATATATAT
>JARQZK010003714.1:77500-100000 GCA_030704885.1 Cynegetis impunctata
AACAGAAAAAATAAATCCACATGTTCGAGCGTTTTCCATGAAATCTGAAGGCTACCAAATTATTAGGGTGAGTCCATACTTTTTTTCCGCACTGTATATATATATATATATATATATATATATATATATATATATATATATATGTATATGTATATGTATATATATATATATATATATATATATATATATATATATATATATATATATATATATATATATATATATATATATATATATATATATATATATATATATATATATATATATATATATTTATATATTATATACAGATAAAAGAACTACTACCGCAACTGACTGCTTTCCTTCGATACACTGCAATTCTATGTACCTATCTCATGAAAGAATATGATTAAAAAAGGATCAATGAGCTGAATCAGTTGTTCTCTATGGATAAAAAAAACAACTAGAATTAATCGAAATTTGCTCATCTTGTACTGCCTTCAGCTTCAGTTTATTCAGCCGAACGATTTGAGCTCCTCCCAGGAAGGAATCGGGTAGAAATTTGCGAAACCCCAGGAAACCGTGGAAATAAAATAGTGATTTGTCGCCATATTTCTCCCCAGAAGTGTTATTGGAAAAGAATTACCTCCCCTGCACTCGGAGCGTAACTAATTTATTCGTTATGAAAAGCGGCACTGTTAGCCGAAATAAGGTTACATTCGCCATTCTTACTTTATCTTCATTATATTAATCTTCATTATATTAAAAGCTCATAAATTCGGCGTTTTGGCACGTAATTTCAGATATCTGGCATTTTTTTCCAGATAGCTGTGGATGTCACAGACAATTTTCAGACAAATTGTGTCTTTGCGGAGATCCGAATTTGGGCATTTTTCAGTGAGAATCCCATCAAAACATATTTAATATATAGGTAGATTTATACAAATATTCGGTTAAGGAATTTTTTATCCAACATGTTTCACCATATGGAAGTGAGTGATGTGTTTCAAGAAATATAATTTATTATTCTCTTACTATTTGACTTTCTTTTCGGTTTGCTTGGTTACTATCAAAAAATTCTTGAATATATATATATATATATATATATATATATATATATATATATATATATATATATATATATATATATATATATATATATATATATATATATATATATATATATATATATATATATATATATATATATATATATATACATATTTATAAACAGATTACATTGTGTGTTTCTTGAATAAGACCGACTAGCAAATATTGATAATTTTTACTCTATATGCTTCAAGTTATGTAACTATACATTTTATTTCTGAATGTAGTACAATAATAATAGCTTGAATAGTTGGTTCTAATGAATAATAGAACGGTTATCCGAAACATTTGCGTGAGTATATTTATATATATATATATATATATATATATATATATATATATTTATATATTTATATATATATATATATATATAGATATATATATATATATATATATATATATATATAATATATATATATATATATTTATATATATATATATATATATATATATATATATATATATATATATATATATATATATATTTATATATATATATATATATATATATATATATATATATATATATATATATAGTGGTAACAGATTGGTCATTGTTATTATTGTTTTTATATTCTCATACTCAGTAACAAATATTGATAATTATGTGTTTTCTCTATTTGCTGTTGAATATGTACCTATACATCTTTTGTTCTGAATGTAGCACAATAATGTCTAGGTCAACTAGCTAGTCCTGATGAAGAATAGAGCGGTTATCCGAAATATGTGTGTATGTGAGTAACTGAAAACAGTCATAACTGAAATTTAGGTTCTGGTCAGGGGCAAATAACTGTTGTATTGATCATATCTGAATAGCCGGAAGAGATTTGTCCTCAGGTGTAATTCTCCTTTCACCCCTCTGATGCGAAGAAGGCGTGCGGAGAGCACGCACTATGTACGAAAATGTATGTTAAGAACTAGGCTGAAATCAAAACCTCTGTTGTTTCTTGACACACAATAAAGTAGAAATAAGAGAAGACCATAAAGTTTGGATAGAAACCACCGTTGTTAGATTAGGTAATTCTCGCTAGGGGCAAATTTGTGGTTTACTATAGTAAAACAGAAATCCGTTTGAAGATCCGGACAAAATCAACACATATATGGTCATATTTACATTGAAGCAAAGCATTAAAGGAAAATCTGGTCTGAAAGAATCTACAGATTGTAAACAAAATATTGAATGATATATTCATTGCATTAAACCTTAAAATCAAATTACATTCCTGCTTCATAGACCTAATAAATTTATACACTGAATCTGAAACAGTTGGCATAGGCAAGATAATAATAATTATTCTAAATAAGATTCAGTGGAATTGAGTTTTGACATGAAGCACAAAAATTAGTACATAATATTTAGACCGGGAGATGGTAAAACAAAATATTAGGTCATTTGTACCAATATGGCGGTTCTTCAGGGGTCTAATTACGTAAAGGCAAAAAGGAAAATGATGGTCATAGCGCTGTTACCGGCGGCCCAATCGCGTGAGCGTTAATCGAACGCGTCGGATGAATACCGAGTGTCGAACGATTTGTTCCACAAAAATGCTTTTATTTTCAGATAGTCAAAAATAAAGAAGTAGGCGGTAGCGTAATGCCATACTTCTCGGGTGTGACTTACAGCCCGCCATACCGACGCGAATACATTAATTTAACTAAAACAATTGAACCATTTGTACAAGGCTAATGTTTGCATAGCTAATCATCGTCGAGTAGTCAATCACGAAAATTACCTTGCCATACTTTTCCGAGAGTTCCCAACGGCCGCCATACTACTGCAAAGGAGTAATTTTTATTTTTTTCGCCAAACGATTTGTTCCACCATGAAACTTTTTTCAAATGATACCTGTGGGAGGTGGTGAATGTGAAAAGTATTCTTCTAAAATCCTAAGATTTTATTCGTAATTCGAATGATTTGTAGCAGTATGGCGCCACTTTTTTCCTCCACTAGAAGTATGGCAAATATATTAATGGTCACATTGTATCGTTTAATTTTCAAAACTCCAAATGCCATACTGGTACAAATCGTTTAACTTTCAGCTCAAGTCCGACAGACGTCCGCCCCATGGTTACAATGTATAATAATTTTTTTAGGTACAATTGCATCTAAACGAAGGGAATACAATGATGCCATCACTTTTTCCCCCTGCTAGAAGTATGGGAAAAATAATAATGGTCACATTTTGTCAAATATTTTCCAAAAATTCAAATACAAAACTGGTACAAATCGTTCGGCGAAAACAAAATTACTCCTTTGCAGTGGTATGACGGCCATTGAGAACTGTCGGAAAAGTATGGCAAGCTGATTTTCGTGAATGGCTACCCGACGATGCTTAGCTATGCAAACATAGGCCTGATACAAATGGTTCAATTGTTTTATTTAAATTAATGTATTCGCGTCGGTATGGCGGGCTGTAAGTCACACCCGAGAAGTATGGCATTACGCTACTGCCTACTTCCTTATTTTTGATCTGATTATTTTTTGTATCTGAAAATACGAGCATTTTTGTGAAACAAATCGTTCGACACTCGTCGAGCGTCGGATAAATATCCGACGCTCGATTAACGCACACGCGATTGGGCTGCCGGTACCAGCGCTTCCTTTTTGCCTTTACGTAATTAGACCCCTGAAGAACCTCCATACTGGTATAAATGACCTAATATTTTGTGTCACCATCTCCCGGTCTAATTCCATTGTTTTATTCCTACAGCAGAGACATATTTTATCAAATTATTCAAAATCAAAGTCAATTGTCAAGGTCATTATAATGACATTGATATTTGCAATGTACTGACTCCTCCCCACATCTCGGTGACTTTCGATCTTCTGGAATAAATTATATTCATTGTATTCGAATCGTTCACATAACTCTTCATAATATACTGTCAGATTATTAGTCAGGCTGGATATTATTGGTAGTAGTTTCGTTTATGCAACGGAAATGCGTGATAAGATGTAGGAACGCTCGCACTTTTGAATAAATTCTGTAGATTATTACACATTTTTGGAACGAAGTTTACCACATGTTACACTCCAGAAGCTTGTCGAATAAAATACGCTGAAAATTATGTACTGTTAATCTTGATTAATTCTTTTTAGAAGTGGCAATTTATATCAATATTTCAAATTCAAATGTATCAACTCGGCAGAGTCTTATGTTATTTATCTAACTCAATAATATTTATCGGTGCATTATATTATAATAATGTAATCATGTTTTCCATAAACTTCGAATTGTTTATATAAGAACTAATCAGGATCAGTAAACTTCACAAGAAACTGTCGCCATTCTTAAATAACCGAAACTTCTTTCTCAATCTAGGTAGATTACCCAGCTTCTCTGACGTTCATTTCACTAAAATTGATATGAGTTCCTGCCAAGTGAAATTGAAGCTGATGGTGATCATCAGAAAGGCTCAGGATCCTATCAATTGTTGAATCCAATAGATACAACCAAAGCACAGAGCTTTTCGATACACCAGCGTTCGCAAGAACGGGTTTGAGTAAACTGTAAAAGTTTTTCTGGTTTGGAAAAACGTAAATTTGAAGCAGAGTGTAGGAAGAAGTGTGCGCTATTCAATTTATTCAATTTACCATAGTTTGATTACTCGGTGCGGCCCACAGTTGACGCTTTTGCAGTAGGGTTGAGGGCCAAACCAGAGAAGTGAAGTGTTCTTATACGGTGAACATCAAGATTTTCTTAAAGTTTGAAAAAATATAAAGAGAGAGAAAGGGAAACAAAAAATGGCAAAATGAAAGAAGACTGTCAACCGTTTGTATTAGTGAAATAAGTCTTGAATAGTAAAACACATTACCATGCTGATGTTCTGAATGCAGAGTGAAATATTTATTCATTATATAAATTATATTCTAAAGAAGTGAAAAAATTTTAATCATTTTCCTTCCCTGATAATTTGTTAACGAAATTTAATTTTTCTGCTCTATATTGATATCAGATATCATAGGCTACTATTGTATTGTAACATTCACTCAATATTAATTTTTCAGATTTGCTAACTTTGTTTACTGAACAAATATAGGGGAAAGTAGGGGAATATCGTTCCTAAGGGAAATTATAAATGTTTCACAACCTCTACTATGTAGAATATAAAATTGGTCTGAATACCTCAAATAATATTTGCAATATTTGTTGTAATATATTATGTAATAGTGTAAATATATTCTTGTGCTCTCATTTAAGTTTCTGACTTTTGATTTTCTGAAATTTTTGAACGTATCAGCTGGTGCTTTTGCGCGTTTTTCCCCACCACTTTGGGTAAAACCGCGCAACGTTTGAGAGAACTTCGCATATAATTTAAATATGAAAACTAAAACGAAACGCTTAATTCAAATAAAAAGTAACAATATCGGATGAAACTTACAGGTTTCTGGACAAAGAATGTTTATTATTAATTTATCAACAATGCCGACGTTTCAATGCTACTTGCATCTTTTTCAAGGCTGAAATGAACAACTTAAATCACAAAACAATACATGGATTGGCAAATGTAAAATTCTTACCTAGTTAATCAATCTAAAATTCAAGTAGCATTGAAACGTCGGCATTGTTAATAAATTAATAATAAACATTTTGTGTCCAGAAACCTGTAAGTTTTAGCCGATATTGTGATATGGACGTTACCACAATAAACAAAAAGTAACAATGTTAAGTTGAGTTTCATTGTTTTTAATGAAACAAATCAGAAAATATTTCATAAGTAAGAAGATTTAAAAATTCTCTTTTCATTTCTGGATGTGGATTGTTCGTGAAAAAAATTGCAAAAAAAGCTTTCTGTGGTATTCCTGATGTACCCATCTTCCGCAAAAGATGAACTTTTTTAATTATGTTTAATTTTTCAGTGCAAAATTGTATGCTATTTTTTTAGACCAAAAGGGTTGAACCAAAAAATAAATTGGCCAATTTTATTCAATGATTTACTAAATATTGTTTCTGTTAAGCAGAGGATGTAGGTACATTTTCTACCTAAATCATCTCCTGGTAACTCAAGTTTCTCGAAGTGTCGATTCTGGAATGTTGAAGGTATAAAATTTTACCATATGGTCTAATGAGGTGTTATACCGCGCATAACACGCGGTATAGCCCCACAGGTAACAATCAAAAAATAATCGCTCATTCAGAAGAAACAAACTATAATTTTCTTCGAAAATGCCCTCAAATGAAAACGAAGGTACTTAAAGAATACTTAAAAAATTATCAAGATTTACTTGCATTACTAATTTCATATGGAAAAAAGTTATAGCAAGAGTACGCTAAACGAAGAAAAGCCAACTACCAACACTTGGTTGAAATTAGCACTATCTGCAATAATGCAGCGTTGTTGAGCAGCGTTGCCTCGTGCGTGGTATTCCTCCATTTTCCCTTAGTGTACGGTGGATTGTTGGGCTGCATTTCGACTTCTCTGTATATTCTTTTTTCTATTGATATTAGAGTTCAGTTTGCTGAAATACAGAGACTTCAAAATCGTGAAATGAGAAATAATTTTAGTTTCTTTTCTGAAAACTCATCAAAGCAAGAACCTAAATTTTTTCTAAGAAAATAATGAATTTCAGGATATAAAACTCAACAGACTAATAGATGCATGGCGTAGACGCTGATGTGAGAACTTCGAGCTATGCATATACATCAGTAATTGTTCATCAAAGGAATATTTGATTCCGCGGATAACATCCGGATCTGCTTTAGCATTCTACACATTCAATCACGAGTTCGTAGACACCCACGAAGTTATAGTTCAAGGTACGCACTCCTTGAGAAAGTTGCACATTTCTTGGTGTAGCATATCTCTTGACATTCCTTATGAAGTGATTCACTCCTCATACTAAAGGCTCGTTTACACGTGCCGAGTAGCTCACACGCACACTCACTCGGTGCGTATAAACATAAGGCCCAATAAAGAGGGTGAGTAGCTCGGCCGAGTGTATTCCCAGACCTAGAAGCTGGGCTGAGAAAGCGGTTTCATAGAAGACCCATTTGCTGGGCCGAGTGCAGGGGCGTAGCCAGGCCCCTTTGAAATATCAAAAGCCATCTCGTCAAAAACGTACATTTCTTAAAATTTGGTTGTTTGGAGTAAATATATCTCTTAAAAAATGAACAAGTGCACTTGAGCGCATAAACCAAAAAACAGAAGGTTGGAAAAAAATGATTTTCAACAAAAATTGGTATGTTGAAAGAATTTCAGTACCAAATTATTTCACAAGATGTTCTAAAAATATGGTTTAACAACAAACTTCCAATTAAATCTGTATAATGACTAATAAGCCAGCACTCAACGAAAGACTGAATGAACAAGTAAAATAAATAATTTTTTCACAGTTTGCTGAAAAAATTTTGGAAATTGAACTAAAAATGAAAAAACTATAACACCTCAAATTTTACCAAATATTAACTTGTTGCGTTTTTTGCATCCAAGAACGTGCAACCGTTCAACGCCCGTGTGTAGGAGCCTTCTGATGTGAATATCTTATAATGGCAATACAGAAGGAAACTAGATGATTAAGTTCTCAGTCTCTGGGTTGCGTTCTGACAAGATACAAAGGATTTTATAAAAAAGTGCCCGTGCCAATAGGTTTTTGGATCCAAGGGCCGACCGAAACGACCTCTCCAAGCCATTTTCGATTCAAAGACTTCAAAAACTCCATGATAGAGTAGCATTATCCTGTCGAATTTCTCAAGGGCAGAGAAAATATCTTACAACATGGAAAAATAGGACCCAAAGTAGGAAGTTTGGTGATTTTTGATTTTTTTCTCTATAAGGGTGGAATATCAATATTAGTAATATTCAGTAAATAAAAAAACCATATATTTCAAAGAGTATTCTGCAAAATTTGGAAAAATATTAATGTATCTTCAACATATGCATACACTGATTAAGAAACAACTTTGAAGAAAAAGATGAATACTTCAGAATCGACTATATTTATTCCATTTAATACATGTTGGATTCAACTTGGTTATTCTAGTTACTATAGTTAGAAATTTGAATTTCTCATTTCTTCAATTAACATGCATAATGAAAATTATAACTGACTCTCAGAATTATGAATATATGAAATCTTATACGATTTAGCTGTTAGCTCATAGCCTAATAGCTCTATTTTTTTCAAATTAAGTTATTGAGTAAGGATGGACCTCAATGTCGTCCCTGATATTTAATAAGTGTTCAAATATACATTTTCAATTATTATATAATTCGATTAGTTCATTATACTCCTTTGAGTTTCTTTTTGGTTCAATGCTTTGAAGAATATGATAATTGACCTTAATTTTTTCAATTAGTATATTTTATAAGAAAACACATGTTTGATTTTAAAGATCAATATACATAATCGAGTGCATGACGAGGTGGTTTACCACACGGTAGCTTCATCAGGTAGAACTAACTACTGAAATATTGGTATCTCAGTTGACATAAATTTTAGTACCTAAAAGAAGAGATTAGAACATGAAATTGAATAGTAAGGCGATTTCTAGGTAGGCTTTAGAGAAAATTTTCATAAATCACATTAGATATAGAATATATTCAGGAGAAGGGGTGATTTGAGTTTGTTTATTGAGTCAACAAGTTATCAGAATTCTTATACCTACTAATTTATGAAAGCTCAATTTTAATCCTCTACTCTCTCTATGTAAAATATCACAATTTTATTCAACGAATGATTCTCATATAATAAATAATTGGAGTAATTGAAATCTCTGTCATTAATTCTAAACAATTGCTCGTATTCTTTGGTTCCTTTTCCGTATATTCTTCGAGTTCTACCGATATACTTTTTGTTTCAATCACCTCATGACAAATTATAGATGGGCTATTTTATAAAGTTTATATATTGGGCTATGCGATATTGATGTCATAATGTGAAAAAAATGATGACAGTCTTTCATTTGAGTTTTAAAGATGTGATTCTAGAAGTTTATGGCGTTTTTTAGCGAGGTGAAGTATAACTCCCAAATGAAGAATATTACAGATGAATATACTGTGAATCTGGATAAATGATTTCTCAATTTAGCATAAAAAAATTGGCTGTAAATTCAAGTAGATATTCCAGATTTTCCAGTGAGAATATTATAGTATGAAATATTGATAAAAGATTAATTATATTTTTAACGTGAAGTGTGCAATTTGATAACTTTCGCAGAATTCTAAAACAAAAGACATCTTCAGCAAAATTCAGCTCAGTAGAGTTATGTCAAATTTTCAGACATATTTGGCCCACAAAGCTCACTAGCGAAATATCAGCAGCATATTAGTAAGCGTTCCGTGAGTAGTTTAACGTTTGAACTTAATTCTAGTGCTTTAACCTGGCGAACAACAATTTTGCATGGCCTGAGGTGAAGAAACAACGTCTCTTAAGTGAAGTAGCTTCATCAAATTACATACACAGATAGCTTTGTTTCAAATAACAGATAAAGTAGTTTACGTATTTATGTTTGAATAAATAGGTTCATAATATATCAAAATAAATAAAATATAATTTGACAGTTTGTTGTTTTGCTGAAATCGTGTTGCTAACATGGAAAAGTTTTACTAACTGAAAAGAGAATTGTATGTTGTTATACTAGAATAGAGAAGCGAGATTTTTCAAGTGAGTAGGTAGGTATAATGTTTTTGTGGAGCGTAACCGAGCAAATGGATAATTTTATACCTATGAACTGGAAATAGCTTTTTTCTACGAATGTCAATAAAAACCTTCATTCTATGTTCAAAAGTAATTTCGGAACATAGTGCATTGTTTTATACACATTTTCATTGTGCTTCAAACACCATGGTGAGTCAACTACAAAGTTCACATTGTGCAGCGGCGCGTTTTTTGTGGAACGTCAGATTGACATTTTTTTAAATCTTCAAAAGAAAAATGCTGCTTATCCCATTTTACATAACAGTTACATTCGTAGAAAAAGTATAGTGTAAAACTCGCATGGAATTACCATTTCCTACTCGTATGATTTGCAGCACTCACCTGCGGCTCGTGCTGCAAACGTCATACTCTTAGGAAATGCATGTCATTCCAAGCTAGTCGTACAATATACTATTCTCACGTGTATAACATGCTATTATTTCATTGTATCCAAATTATTTCATTGAATAAAATGAATAGCAAAGTTTATCAGAATATGATTTATTCTGTGAACTAGTATTTTCGACAAATATCTCAGAATAAAAAATTAAAACTTTTGACATTTTCTCATTATGTTAAAAACATAGTGTGTGTTTTGCTAATATGAAAGGTGTTGTTTATAAAAAAAATAACACTTTGTTTTACGATTTTGTAACGTACAAAATTGCACATTACTATTGAGTACAAGAAGAAATACACACATATTAACATTTGTTTCAATTATTTTCGTAAGACTTCGTCATTGAAGGTAAATGTACAAAAGTGAGTTAAATATAGAAATTGTAAAACACCGGTTTTCTGGAACAAAAACTATATGAAAGGGGAGAAGATTATTCGGAATTAGAACGTAGGACTTAATCTGCCTGTTAATTTTCTAAGACTATAGGAATTCAATTCTACGCGTTCCTTCTTCATTATTAAATTTCTACAAGAACAAACGGGTAAGCAACAGAACCTGTCACAAAAAAACTATTCTACTCTAATTTTCGTTATCTTCTAGTTGTAAATTCTTAACCTTTCAAGCTAATATAATAATAATAATAATAATAATTCTTTATTAATCCCTTCGACATTACAAACTGAGAATGTATTGGACAGGTCAAATGAGATAAGTTCCTAGTAAAAAGAAAAATGAACAAAACTGATCAAAATAAATGCGATATACTAGTACTACAAAATAGGCCAACACAATTTATGCAAAATGGCCATCTGCAAAGTATTCCGCTATAATATAATAAGATTTTTCAATCAATATGTGTTTAATGGTTTTCTTGAATTTTGACTCATTCAATCTCTTGATTTCATCTGGTAAATTATTGAAAAATTTTATGCCCTTATAAGATGGGGAGAGTTCAAATTTCGTTGTCCTATGTTGAGGTAGACACAATGTTTCAAAGTTTCTCGTACAATAATTGTGATAGTTCGACAATCCATTAAAACTTCCAATATTACGTTTCATAAACAACAGACATTTGTATATATAAATACAAGGGACCGTCAAAATGTGATGTTTGATGAAGAGCGGTCTACATGAGGAAAGTGGGCTGATATTGAAGATCAGCCGCATTATCCTCTTTTGTGCTGAAAATATCCTATCTACGTTAACTGAATCCTCCCATAACAATATGTTGAATTGCAGATGACTGTATACCAAACTGTAATACACATCTAAAATTGACTTGGATGACAAACACATTTTTAATTTATTTATAGCATAATATAATGCATTCAACTTTTTACTCAATACATTAATGT
The DNA here is from genome assembly GCA_030704885.1 of Cynegetis impunctata. Classification (NCBI taxonomy): domain Eukaryota; kingdom Metazoa; phylum Arthropoda; class Insecta; order Coleoptera; family Coccinellidae; genus Cynegetis; species Cynegetis impunctata. The sequence goes on from JARQZK010003714.1 coordinate 88,965, forward strand.
GTTCACACCATCTCAAAGTACTATCGAGATGAACACCCAAAAACTTAACTTTTTCCGAAGAAGAAATTTTCACATCTCCCAACTGGAGGGTCAACAAGAAATAATCTTAGTTTTTTCCACATTGACAAGGAGCGCATTAGCACTACACCAGTCCATGAAGCTCCTTATCAGTATGCTGCAGCAAGAAAGGAGTTCATTAATATTTCTAGATGCTACGGCGATAGATGTATCATCGGCAAATAGAATCAGTTTTATTAATTCATAAGAATTGAGATGTTCAGGTAAATCATTAACGAACAATATGAACAAAAGAGGCCCTAATACAGATCCTTGAGGGACACCAATATCGATACTAAATTTGCTCGAATATGAATCACCCACTCTGACGACCATTGATCTTTCCACTAGGAAGCTATGCAACCACTCTAAAAAGATTCCTCTGAATCCCAAATTATATAACTTATTCAGTATAAATGGTATAGACAAGCAATCGAATGCCCGCGATAGGTCGAAAAACAGATCAGCGACACATAGACCATCATCCAACCACTTATAAGTACTTTCAACAAATGAAACAGCTGCTGTCCCAGTTGAGCATCCGGCTCTGAATCAATGCTGAGAACTTGTGATAATATTAAACTTATCTAAACAATCTACCATACGCTTCAATACCAATTTTTCAATAACTTTGGAAATAGAACTGAGGATTACGTTTATCTACAGGAATAACGGTGCCCATCTTGAGTGAAAATGGAAAAATGCCAGTTGATATTGATTGATTTATCAGGTGAGCAAGATGACCTGCTACATACCCCGCAGAGACTTTCAATATTCTTGAAGATATACAGTCAGTACCAGTGCTTTTTTTTGTTTTTTAACGAATTTATAACAATTAGGACTTCTTCCACAGTAACTGGATAGAAGTAAAAGGTATGCGACACCATTTTAGATGTTGTGCAAATAAGATATATAGTATTTCCATAGTGTTGCTGAAGGCTTACAGTTGTTATCTCAGAAAAGTATTCAGCAAAGGCTGCAGCTATTTTAGGAGACTCATAACAGAAACTTCCATGCAAATTAAGAGACATGACATTCTGTCTCACATTTTTCCTACCAGTTTCCTGGTTTACAATACTCCAGACACTCTTATTTCTGTAGACTGAATTTTATAGAGGGGCTGTGGAGATTAGCACATGCTTAAAAATCATGAAAAAAATTAAATCCCTACATTAAAATGGCGACCTTTATGGAATAGAGTTCAAACCCCTAAAGTAAACTCTATTATCATCAACTCATGTATAAAATTTCAACTATCTAACTATATCTGCAAAGACTGTGAAGTCGAGCACATAACAAAATTAGAAATCTTCACATGAAAATAATAGCGATATGAGAAAAAATTAATAGTCAAGAGACTTCACACAATCCAATTTGAAATTTTCAATCCTCAATTTGAGTTCGTCTGTGCAAAAATTGTCGAAACCGTTTTCCTTAACCCCATACACCTTCTGATAAGCCCTAGATCATTGAGTTTCTGACATCTTGGTCATAATAAATTTATGTGGTCTATTATATCAACTCAAATTTATTATGAACAAAAACAAAACATGAATTCACTACGTTTATTGTCACAAAAATACTTTGAAAAATATAACACTGCGATTGCAATTCAAGTCACTAGACCATCATTGGGCAGATTGAGTGAATAACTCATTCGACAACTATCAAATTTATTATTCATTTGTGTAAATGTCTTCTGCAATTATGTTATAGGTAACATTCATATTCCACATCTTAGATCAGATTTTTGTAAGCTTCTACGCCTCTGATGTAATATATTAGAAGTTGACGCAGGTGCAATAAATCGAACCAGAGTGTTTTATGGTCCAAACCTGACGCTCCAAAATGTAGCATGTTGCACCATACTCTGAATGCATCAATTAAGTTTATTTGTGGAAGAGAGAATATATATCTTGAGCTCTACAGAAACAGTATGCTAGTAAGACCTCAGAATCAAGTAGTTATATGGAAGAATACTTTTCAGTTTTGAATCAATTGAAACACTAAGAAGTATATAATTTGTTATAAAATTTTTTTAAATTTGTTACTGTGGATCATTGTTAAGTTTTGTTTTGCAAAGTATTCATAAATTGTCAATGTAATTCTGTAATTTATGTGAGAAGTTTTTTAATTGTGTGATGGTAGCATATTGATAAATGTCAAAGTCACAGACCGAAACGTCAAGGAAAATAGAAAAATATATAATCGTAAGATTGTTCTACTGAATCAAAAAACCCACTAACTTTGTTCTTAAAATATAAATACAATGGTTCGAGAATATAATGAAAATTACTATTTCCATTATATTCTCGAACCATTTTATATATATATATATATATATATATATATATATATATATATATATATATATATATATATATATATATATATATATACATATATATATATATATATATATATATATATATATATATATATATATATATATATATATATATATATATATATAATCTCTTGATAATTATTAGCAAAAACAGGCTTGTTGAATCTTAAAAAACTCGATATCTAATATCAACAGACCTGTCTGTTGCTATTGGACTAAATAGCACGTAATTAATAACTGAAGACGGCCACAGCCGCAATGAGAAATTTTTGAAAACAAGATAAATAGTACCCTATTCTTTGACTCTTCAAAATCAAAATAATTTTAACCTATTTCGAACATTACGTGGGTAAAGGTTTCTGTGGTTTCCCTTACCCTCTAATAATAACAGATTTGAATGTTAATATAGGACTGAATAGCACGTAATAAATAACAAAGAACGGCCACAGCCGAAAAATTTTAGTGAAACATAGTAGTCTTTTTCTATTCAAATTTTTTCAAATCAATAAATGTCAGAGAAATTTCAATTTTTTCAAAAGTTTCGATAAAGCCACGAATGTCGTGGCGAAACGTCAACTTTTTAATAAAATCGAGTTTTTTAAGATTCAACAAGCCTGTTATTGCTAATAATTATCAAGAGATTAGAAATAGTTCACAGGCAACAACAATTCGAATAAATATATATATATATATATATATATATATATATATATACATATATATAATATATATATATATATATATATTATATATATATATATATATATATATATATATATATAATATATATATATATATATATTATATATATATATATATATATATATATATATATATATATAATATATATATATATATATATTATATATATATATATATATATATATTATATATATATATATATATATATATATATATATATATATATATATATATATATATATATATATATATATATATATATATATATATATATATATATATATATATATATATATATATATATATATATATATATATATATATATATATACTATATATATATATATATATATATATATATATATATAATAGATATATATATATATATATATATATATATATATATATTATATATATAGTATATATATATATATTTATATAATTATATATATTATATATAAATAAATATATATATATATATAAATATATATATATATATATATATATATATATATATATATATATATATATATATATATATATATATGATATATATACTGCCTTTGACTGGCATAATTTGAAAACATTGAATTATAATCACCTAATCAAAAGTTATAGTCACACAGTTTGGAGTTCAAAATAAACATATCGATATAGTACCAACACATTCCAAGAAAAGTTTGTCTTATATATTGTGCTACTTTCGGGGGACTAACAATTGTCGCTGCTTCAATAGGGTAAATACCCCTATTGTGTTATAGAAGACCTAGAGCCAGCCTTAATAATCACCTAGTATTCCACTAATATTCAAATTCCGAGAATTTGACCCTCCGATATATATTGTCAGGATGCGATAACGTATTGGCGTGGAAAATAGTCCTAGAATTTCCTTTATTTCCTTCCAACTATTGAAACTTTTGTCGTTATTCGGGATAGCCGTTTTGACCTGAAAAGCTTCAGTGCCATAAATATTTCAACCGTGGCACTTTTCGCCGACAGAAAGGCTTTCGTTGAATTTAAATTTTCTATGGACACATTAACTTAACCAGTTGCAAGAGAGGACTGCAAGTGCCGATAAGTGATGGAACAATGGAAATTATTCTCGAATATATGAGGATCTCTTCAGCAGAAATGGTCTATTCTGGGTATAATTTTAACGATACAAACGTAATTTGTTGCAATTTGAACAAATTTGACAATAAACTGAATAATAGCAATTTTAGCTTACTCAGATAGACTTTCCAAATATTCAACGCTTTCCTCTCACTTTCAAACACTGCCTGATGAGCACTATTATAAAGGTGATTTTTTATGTATGTGTAGTGATTCTTTATGTACGTTAAGAAAACATCTAAATCAGAAAAATATTGAATAAATAGAATGAAACACATATGAAAACAGAAATAAGAAAAATGAGAATCAATTAAAAACAAAGTGAATGAATAATATTCCAGTAATGTCATAATTCGAAAAGTAAGAGATAATATCGTAGTTTTATTTTAATATATATAAAAACAAGACGAGAGGAAATATTTTATTATACTCATTTTCTTTGCAGTAAAAAATTTATGTGGCATTCATACATTATCCAAAATTGAAAAGTGAAATCAAAGAAAACTTACATTTGTTTGCGGATAATGCCTGAAAATTTGAGAAATATTGAATATTCCAAAATTTTAACCGAAGTCATATGATATAACTGTTATCAGAATCAAAACACAACAATTCTCAACTGGAGCACAAACAACACAACGTCTTCAGTATCATCTACTTAAGTTTCTCAAATGGATCAACTTCAGATACAGAAAAAAAAATTATTACACAATAAATCCACGAATGCTATCAAATAATAATTCAAAATTATTAATATCTGCAGAACATCAGATTAACCGTCTATTACTTCCAGAACAAATTGTTCGTGTAAGTGAATAATCCTCTCCGATAGCCAAGCAGCCATCAAAGCGTTGAGCTCTTATAACATCAACTCAAAGATGGTTTGTGAATGCCTAGACAAACTAAACGATCTGGGCAGGAACAACAAAGTGATCCTCCTCTGGGTGCCGGGGCACGTCGGAGTGAAGGGTAATGAACAAGCAGACACCCTGGCACGAAAGGGTGCGTCAACGGCACTAATCGGGCCAGAGCCCTTCTGCGGACTTGGAAAATCTTACTTCCAAGAAGAACTGAATAAAGCTGAAGAAGCAATGAGAGCAACATACTGGCAAAGACTTCCAGGACTGAGGCAGGCCAAAGATCTCCTCGGAAAGTTCAACCGAGCAAGATCGAAGACACTGATTAACCTCAGAAAAACTAGTCTAAAGACAATCACAGGATTTCTTACGGGGCATTGCAGACTCAAAGAACACCTAAGGAAGCTAGGTTCAGAGGGGGACAGCACCTGCAGATTCTGCAAGGAACGTCCAGAAACACCTCACCATATACTGATGGAGTGCTATGCTGTGCACCATGAAAGACTGAACACACTGGGATCATACCAGCTGACTGTAGAAGAAATACCACGAATAGACCCCCTTAAAATCCTTAAATTCCTGAAGGTATTGAGGCTTGAGGGGCTGCTGTAAAACGAGAACACATCGAGAAGCAGAAGAAGATGGGGCACAATAGATCTAATAAGGTCGCAGCGCATCGGTCACCATCCAAACCTACCAATACCAATACCATAGTGAATAATAGTCATAGGCGAGATGGCGAAATGTCCTTTCAAGGACATAAATCAAACAATCAAGAACAAATTATGTGAGTTACATTGGTAACACCTTCTGTGGCTTCTGTTACCATTTAGTATGCGGAGGCCAGACTGTTAATATTAGACAGAAAAGCCTGTAATTAGCTAATAAAGTGAGCTGCTGCCATAATAAGATACATTTATATAGAATCAGTTACTAGGGATCTAGAAATATATAAAAAAAAATTAAGGACACCCTACTGCGTCGCTCTAGGAATGATAAAACCCCTCGGCGCATGTGCATGTCGTCAATATTCTTTGAATGTACCTATTATATAAATTAAATAACAATGAAAGTTGATATTACGAATGAAATGAAGGAAAATTGCAATAAATGTATTAATAAGTCGATATTACGAATAAAATCCGTGAAAATTTAGCAAAAAAATTCATCGAATTTGAATATCCTATCCCGGCTCATTTTGCTGCAAATTATGAATCAAATTGATAACATATCTCTATGGATGGGAAGCAGACACAGACGCAGAATCAAGCTTAAGCTATCAACGTCGCTTTGTTACCGTGGCACACAGAGCACTTCGACGCATGTTTTGTAGGACTTCGTACATATCGACCTTGGCGCATGCGCATGTCGTAATGCCTATCTAAAAAACGCTATAACTTTTTATTTTTCGTTGAGAAAAAATTGGTAACAAAACTTCTCTGATGAAATCATATGTATTTTATCGATATCCGTTAGAATTTTTAAAATCGGACCAGATCCCAACTTTTTGTAGTGAGAATTTAGCTTCACCTCGGGGTAAAAACGCTATATTTTTTTATTCTTCGTTGGAAAAAAGTGGTAATTCAAATTCCCTAATGAAATCATATGTGTTTTATCGATATCCGTTGGAATTTTTAAAATCTGGCCAGTTACCAACTTTTTGTCGTGTGACTATAACCGATATATTAGCTTCGCCTCGGGGTAAAAATAATTGGCATAGCTAACAATTTTAATTCCACAAGAACTTGAATGTTCTGAATAGCTTTTCTAATATAAAATTGAATTATTTCTCTGCAAATATTTCATGAACTTAATTATTCAATATAAATTTTTGTGTAGTTACTCACATAGAATAATCCTAATCAAAAAACAATTTGAGTCATATGTTGCATTGAAATCTGTTTCGGATATGCTGCAAAAACAATTATTTTTTTAAGTGAAATATACCGTAAGTATATGTCAAAAGTAATTCAATATTTTCATTATTGTTGTCGCAATGATATAATTATTTTGAATTGTTTTGAATTGTTTTGAAAATCAAAAAATTATGCTACTTAAACCTTGTAATGAAACGCATATGAAATACTAAAATAGAAAACGTATTGTTTTAGCAGTCATCAAATGTATTATGAAATTTTCAAACATAAAATAGTTTTCAGCTCCACACAAAAACGAAACTTTAAGCCACCATTAATAGAAAAACTTTAAACAATTAGCAAAAGCAAGGATGGCATTTTACCTCGAATCTAATTTGACAGTTTTATCTAAACAGAATGTGTACCATTTTATTGATGTTATATCAGATGGATATTGACTTCTCCCACACACTCATTTTTCCATAATAGAGAGAGGTCATCTTTACTGAAAATAATACCTTGCCGGATAAGTTACCTACGTAATGTGCTGAGCTCTCTGGAAAAGCAATTGAAAGTTCTGGGGAAAACTAATAAGAGATCTACGTGAACTGAAAGTGGCTAAGGTTTTTTTTTCGTCGACAAACTCGAAAGAAGAACATCTCAGCAGCTCTGTTTTTTGTTTACAGCGGTTTTTCTATTATTCGTTTCAATGAACCTGGTAAAAATGCGTTTATCGGTTAGAAAACGAATCCGGGTTCATTACTGCGCTTGTTTCAAGAATGAATGAGACGAGAAAAACTTTCTAGAACCAAAAATTAAAGAAAATGATTTAAATGGCTAACGGCGATGTAATCGTTGGGAAATTTCGAAAATGGAAGTTTTCTCGTTGTTTTTTTCGGCGAACCGTGAGATGATGAAAGAAGAATAACACGCAGCCATGCTCTGTTATTCTATTGAATTTTCATAAAAAATTTGAGTAAAAAAATATTAGTGAGCAAGAGCCTAGGACCAGGATTTGAACAATATAAATTTGAGAAATTTTTGAAATTTATTATATATATATATATATATATATATATATATATATATATATATATAATATATATATATATATACATTATATATATATATATGTATATATATATATATATATATATATATATATATATATATATATATATATATATATATATATATATATATATATATATATATATATATATATATATATATATATATATATATATATATATATATATATATATATATATATATATATATATATATATATATATATATATATATATCTATATATACATATATACATATAAACGTCAGGTTATAAAATGAATTTTCAGCAAAACAAATTTTCAAAAATTACTGAGTCCGTATCAGTATAGGGATTTGAATTAATTTTCTAATTTGATGAGAGAAAAGTGATTATCAACCTGAAGTAACTTAGAATTGGTTTATATCAATTAAATTATGTCTATTCAACATTTCGATCACATTGAGGATGGTATTGCATGAGTAGTTAATCAATTCTTGCACATATTTGAATTAGAGGTAGCCATGTAGGTAGATGGTGTAGTATAGAAGAAACTCTGATGGGGGGCATAATAGACCATAAGGTCACGATGCAGCAACACCCGATATTAAATAATAATAATAATAATAATTATAATAATTATAATAGATATTCTTGCTCATTGTTCTACATATTCAGAAGAAGTACTCGGCTATAAAGCAAATTTATCTTCGTTGATTTCTGTCCATTTCTAGAGACTTAGTTCTGAACCTTTACCTGAAGAATGCAATATTTTGAATTCCATTGAAAAAATTATATTTTTTAATGATGAGCATAAAACTACTCTCAGGTTCATTAGTTCTGGTTTCAGAATTACGGTATTTATATCAAGGTACGCCCTCTATTATTCCATAAGTTTCATTGATGCTACAATTTATAGGAGAAGTTTTTTATGACAACGCATACGGATTTTTACTTTATTGTTGTATGTTTCAGAAACTATGTATCACTCTAACTAAAAACAAAACACTGATTGAAGATCATGGCTACAACAGTATTAGAATTGAAAATACTAGAATCACAAGTTATTTTAGAAACTGGTTCACCACTTCCTCACTTTCAAAAGTCATTTGTGTTTGTCAAAAACTTTTCCATTAGCGAATTTTCCACAATTTGTTTTTCTTTCTCGAAAGGCTTATTTGAAGAATAGTCCGTGGGTGTTATATTCGCAACGTGCTCCGTTAATTTGAATTCATTGTTTGACCAAGTTATGTAACAGTTTCTAATGTTTCCTGTTGATATTATTATGTGAAAATTTCTTGTATCTTTCCAACAACGTTAATTTGAAACGGCCAAAACTCAACTACTCATATCTAAATTCTGTCTGTCAAAAATATAAGCTAATATGTCGGGGGTGCAGTGAAATATGTATTTGATGATTGAGTAACATATTATTAATCCAAATAAACTTTATCAGACATACTGGCAATGTTTTGAATTTTCTGTAGTCAATGTCACTAAAGACAAAGAAATCTGTTTATAAGATTAATTCAGGAGTAGATTCTTGAATTCGAAAAACGCTATGTAGAACGAGCTTCTCGTAACCTCGCTTAATGTATCTATAAAATTGTCCAGTCTCCATATCTTCTCTGTCTGAATTGACCTCAGAACCTGATAATCATAACTGATTTTGAATTATATTATTTAAATCCAAGAATATATTACTAACCTTCAAATCTGATCAAATTTGACGAACATTTGCTAGCCTTATTCAGTTCGTTTATAAAGCTCATCAGAAACTTTTTTTTTAAATCGAAATAACCTTCATTTGATGGAAATTCATATTAAGAAACACCTTTATTCAGAATTAATTTTCACTATACTCACAATTAAATGAGAATTGTTTTGACAATACAGTATCTTCATCAGATTCAGTTAAACTTTTTGTTACTAAATCTGATGAAGATACTGTGATGTCGAAACAATTTTCATTAAATTGAATTTTGAACAATATTGATTAAAATTATGTACACAGTGAAGAACTTCATTCAAGAATTGAATTTGATGACCATCTTCTAGCATCAGTTATCTATGATATTTTTCTGTCTTTATCTCCTTCAAACCTGATAGGAAGAACTTATTTTGAGCAACTTTTTTTAAATCGTAGTACGAACCGTCAAATGTCAACATTTATGAAATTCTTGAGTATCGAAATTGACTTACAACCTTATTACAAAAACTCATTCTAAACGTTGCAGATATATGTAAACAAAAGAACACAGTGCTCAATTTCAACTTCAAGATCGAATTTGGTAACATTATTCTAGCCTTGCTTGGTATATATAAAATTTTTCGTCGTCGTTTTGTCAGCACTGTCGAAGTAGAACATCATCATCATCATCATCATCATGCAGCCATTCGCGTCCACTGCTGGACATAGGCCTCCCTTAATCCTTTTCATCTTGAACGGTCCCCAGCAACCATCATCCAACTGGGGACTGCGCTCTTTATGTCGTCGGACCAGCGTGTTGGTGGGCGTCCTCTGCTTCTAAAGGCATCTGCTCTGGGTCTCCATTCTATAATTCTCTTGGTCTATCTGTTACCACCTCTTCTGGCCACATGGCCTGCCCAATTCCACTTCAAGCAGGTTATTCTTTCCACCGCATCAGTTGCTCTTGTCTTTCTGCGTAATGTTTCGTTTGGTATCCTATCCCTCAAGGATACACCTAACATCGCTCTTTCCATTCTTCGCTGCATTACCTGGATTTTGTTTATGGTGGTCTTCGTCAAAGTTAGGGTTATATATCTTAATAATAAGAACACCGTTTGAAAAACATTATTAAATTCGTAGACAATATTACAACTTCAAATTTGAATGAGACTGCAGCCTGATTTTGAACAACGCTGTTCAAATCGAAGAATGAAACACAAACCTTCTAATTCGATTGAATTTGACGTCCTTTTACCAGCCTTGCTTGAAACATTTGTGAAGTTCTTCAGAATTTATTTCCTCTATTTCGCCGAATTTGACTCAAAAAAAAAATTACCTACGAAGTACCATGCAATCAATTCTGGAC